>JBBPKJ010000991.1:2806-14163 GCA_038089195.1 Brasilioporus rufonigricans | reverse complement strand
GCGATCCCAAAGTCGATGAGGTGTGCGCACCCTGATGAAGTGAGGAGGATGTTGCTCGGTTTAATATCCCGGTGTGCAATTTGGACGCGTTCGCTGTGAAGATAGCTCACGCCACAAAGAACCTGGAAGATGATCGACTTGGTAAGAGTGATGAATTGAACCTCGCGTGGGGTGGGTGAAGGAGAGGGGGCATTTCCAAAGGAGATGATGGGGTGTGGGGAGAAACGAGAGGATTGGAGGAGCTCGTCGAGGGAGTAGGGGATGTACGGCATCCAAAGACTCAAATTTTGGGACGTTTGGGATAATTCATGTCTGATCAGCGGGACAATCTAGGATGTAAGGATCAGGAGTACGAAACGCGCGTTGTGCGAGCCATCGTACGTTTGGGTGCTCGAGGGAGGCAAGGAGGCGAACTTCCTTGATGATATCGTGAGGCTCTTTGGCGTGCGCCGTAGTGGACGTCTTGACCGCGATGAACCGAGGGCCATCCAGCGATACGGACTTGATTCGGGTTACAATGGACGTTGGACCTTCATATATGATTTCCTGGGAGCGAGGAGGGTCAGTACTTGGGCTCGGGTTGTGCTGGTGTCCACCCACAGCATCATTGTCATGGTCGTCAAAAGTTATCATTGAGGTCCTCGTTGTGCTCCAAGTGGTCAGGACTATTGAAGCCGTCTAATCACTGGGCAGTGTAGTGAATGTGGTACTGCGCCCATCACCTTGGATGAGGGTAACAGTCCAAGAAACAAACAGTGGCTTCGCGCTCTCGTCTCGATCCCATTCTCAGTCTCGCACAATTCCATAACACTTGCTCTAGTTCTGCGATGGCCGTGAATCAAGAAAAGCAGAAACTCCTCGGTACGACCGGACGAGCCATCATCGTAGCGAATAACTCGTCTGATCGCGTCTCGCAGATAAACAACTGCTGGCGGCAGCCCGCCAGCACGGGAACGTCGAGGAAATGTTGACTAGCGAGGAATACAGAGATCCTGAAGACGAGGACAGTTTTCTTTTCGACATCAATTGTACCGACTTGTAGGTCCATCAACCCAGTCCGTATGGCATCACGCTCAACTTTGCCCGGGTTGACCATAGTTCAGGAAACACGCGTTCGCACCTTCATTCTATGTTGCTATCGATCTAGCACTGATGCTCTATCCATTCATCAGCTCTCCATCTCGCGTACGTAGCTCTTCTTGTCACCCTATCTCACTTGACCGAACTCGGCTGCACGGGATGGTGGCGTTCATCCTCTATCACAGCGTCTTGAGTGGTTCTGTTGAGAACGTCGACCTCCTCATCGAAGCCGATGGCTGCGACGTCGATGTTCAGAACAAAACAGGCGATACACCCCTCCACCTCGCTATTCAAATCAAAGATCGGGTTACCCGTCACGCGATCGTATCTGCTCTCGTCGAAATTGCCGGTGCCATTGATTCGTACGTACTTTCCACTTTCGCCACTTGAGTTGCCATGGCTTGACTCTTGTAATTCGTCAGCATTCGATTGACCAACAAGGCACGTCAGACGCCAAAGGATCTTGCCATGATTTATTGTCCAAACGATACGGAGGTGATTTCGTTGACGACCCCACCTGTACGACAGATAAACAATATCCTTGGCGATGACGATATTGCGAGCGGTGAGTCGGTCAAAACGTTTCACTACTCTGGGTTGATCGTATGCCCGAAGATGGGGAAGGTGCAGGATCTGAATGAACAAGGCATAAAGCAACTGGTTTTCTTTTCTTCTGTGTTTTTTTCACCGATTGTCATGTGGACCATCAACGATCATGTTGGCGACCCTGTACTCGATCCGGATCGATGAGATAAAGTAGCTGCGAGCAAGTGCCATGCCTCGATTGGTGCCGGTAGACGACTTGCTTCTAACACAGGGGGTGTCTTGGTACTTTTCCATGCAAAGTATAAGGGCTCCAGCATGCTTCTTCAGTGGCGTAGACATATAGCAGTGTCCTTTTTGGCAAAACCTATGATCACTGGGACCGTCCAAACTGATGTGTCCCACCATAGAGCCTATTTTTTGAACATCGTCTTCGCTACAGAATTGGTAGCAATGTTTCGAGCTGGGCTGGAGCAAAAAAATTACCAAGGCTAAGATGTTAGGTTCTAACAAGGTAAGATCTCCGAAGATTCTGTGGCCGGTGGGACAGAGGAGTCCCCACAGAACGCTGTAGCGTCATTAGCTCATTGTGTGCCGTCGACTGAGTTCCCTTGTCGTTGCTTTTTCAAGACCCGTAGCATTCACGAACATACGCGGCTTTAAACCCGCAGTTCGTCGTTCATTGATTTTTCAGATGAGCAGAGGCAATGCAATCGTTAGACTTTCACACTCTAAGTAAGAAGATAACGGTCTTGACAGATCCAGGTGTTCTGTTATGTGATACACGTACTCGCTTAGAATCCAAGAGGGGGTGCGTGATGAAATCTTATCAGCGAAATTTACCCTTAAAGCCATTCGGTGCACATCATTCTCATCGACCCACTACCTAGCACCCCCTGGCCTCTTGTTCGTGGATATTTTGCAACGCGTCAAGTGTTTAGCTTTCTGACTTTCCTCCTCCTCATTGCATTCGCCATGCCCGACCGTTCTGCAACATTACCATCCAGCCAGTCGCAGCATGCCGCTGATTCCCCTCCTAATGTGCAGTATGGTGTCATTGTGGATAGATTATGGCCCATCACAATGACCTACGATACCCCAACGACGGTAGGATAGTGCGAGTCGTTTTCAAGTTACCGAAGTGACGATAATCGGTTTTCATTTCCAGGTACTGAAATTCTGCTTCGTCGACCCCTACGTCCCCGAGGAAAAGAGGCGGGCAGTCCTCACCACCATTCTGAAACATGACAGAGACGAAGCGAATGGAAACATGGGCAAGAGACGCGAAACAATCCCGGCACAGCTAGCGGGACTGAAAGCGAGGAACCTCCCTCGAAAAAGAGTCGCTCCACGAGTGACAACCCTTACGATTTTGTAACCTGGGAGGATTACGCCAACGTCACGTTCCAGGAAACTACAGACATTGTACAGTCGGACATACGAATCACGTTTTTGGGGAACGGGTTCAACAGCGCCATCGGTACATGGGCCCAGGACCCAGAAAATGCGCAACATTCTGTGTGCCTTGCGGACCTCGCGGATGCATGCCCCCCTAGCTCTGAGCATCGTAGATCTATCCTTCACGAGTTCGGTCATGTTCTTGGACTGTACCATGAGCATCAGGGTCCCCACGCAAGAGAACTATTGGAGCTGGACGAGAAAAAAATCAAGAAATGTTATGAGGAAGAAATCGTCAATCGAAATTTTCTCAGCGTAGCCGATTCGGAAAGCAACGACTTATGGAACTATACAAATTTCGACCCAAAATCTATCATGACGTAGGTGGTGGTTCACTTACTTTCCCGATGAACCTGATCTTGAGGCTGTTAGATACCGCATCCCAAGGAAATGGCAGAAACAAGAAGACGATTCAGGAAGCAAAGTAGTTCGACTTCTCAGTCAAAACCACAGACAAGAAGACAGCAGGAAAGGTGATACTGAAGCTCACCGGAAAGAGTGTGACCGCGCGGTTGACAGGCCAGTTCAACAAATGGTACGATCGTAAGTGGTTTCGAGGAGCGGAGTCTCAGATTCTCAGAGGAAATCACACAGCTGCGCGTGGTGTCTTGAGTGGGATTGATCCAACATCGCTGAGGCAACCCGGCATTTATCAGTTTGTTGGAGAGGTGACAAAGGACAAGCTGTTCCAGAGTATCATGAAGAATATTGTCTATCGTACAATGATGCAGCGTGGGACTCTGACAAAGGTTTCATTCCCAGGAGCGATGCAGACCGAAGTCACCAGGCTTATCGCGGCGCTTTCGATGCATAACGAATTCGGACAACTCGTCACGCAACGCAGAACTGAATTATCAGGCGAAGATAATAACGGCGACAAGGTATGCAAATCTGATTCCGTACACACCACCGTTGAACATATTTGTATTTGTACCACGCATGCAGGTTACGAATCTAACGACTATTACCTCGACAGAGAAGTAGGCGAGGGTGGAAGCACTGACACTACTTTTAAAAATTTTGGGGTACTTGTACTGCAAGTTGATGTGAGTAAGTGATGCAAACTTGAAGACCCGAATCATACATGCGTGTTTTTGTGGACGTCCAAAAGGTCCAAACCGTCGAATTTTGGTCGCACGCTGTTTGAACTTTGCACGTACCTTTCGTTTCCCCCATTCCCATGTCACCAGGCCTCATGATCAACTAATTCATCGTTGCGTGCCTTCATCAATCCATTCCATTTAACTTCTAAGGTCTGTGCCACCCTATTGAAGCATGAGCTCGAAACAGTGAAAATAATGTAACTTTCAGAGTGAATCACGCCCTCGCCGGGGGTCAAGACACGCGAGTCCAGGTGAATCGGGCTAGTGTCGCACGACCCTTGTTTCTGACTGACACCTCGCAGCAAGTGTTAGGTTCGCACAAATACTTTATTGACTACGGTTTCGAATAGTTTTCCATGGATTCCCAGCGTCAAGCGACCTTTTTGTGTTTACCCCAACACCCTCTATCTTAGTCGCTGCAGAATTCTAATCAACAAATTGAACTGTGTAGCTCATCTGAACAGTCCGCAGATCATCACTTCAATCCAAGCAACATTTTACCATAACCTGATACCTCCACTGGGATAACCAGACGACTGTACTGCGCATCAAGTCATGACACTCCATTTTTTCTCTTCACTCTGCCAATGTTTACATGTTCAAGACCTGTGAGTCTTTGTATAGAGGTCTATAGCTTGATTGGTCTCGTTTCACTCCCTATCCATGACGAGACAGGTAGCTGAGATTTGGTTAAACTAGGCAAAGCACGCTGGCAAGCCGGAAGTGGGTGGCAATTCGTGGTGTTCCCCGCGTGGGGGAACTTTCGTAGTCCCGATCGAATATACTTGTCATTGCTCCCTGGTCCAACTCCAGCCACTCCAGACGTGTGTCCCAGAGCGAAGCTAACCTCCCTAATTTATTTTGCGGGCCCCGAGAACTAGCATGCGGGGCGGGAACACTTTTCTGATGGAACTGAGCAGGACCTGTCATCACGATCAGCAAGCTTGTGTAACCCCATTGGCATACATTGGCATACAGGATATATATCTCGCCGCACCTGGTAGAGATACGACAGTCGCCCCTTGTACCTGTACCTCGTAGTCGCCGTATAGATCGTGGACCAGTTCTATTCCTCCCGATCCCCCAGTGTTTCCGCCATTCGCCACAGCAGGCTTCCAGCTTGCTTTCAATGGCCTAATTCACACTTACCACCGCGTCTACGGCACTATCATCGATACTACGACTGCCTATCTGACCCTGAAGTCTAGACCAGTTACCTTTGGCGGCCGAAAAACTTCGATCGATAGCACGTCTCCATTCTGGACGGAGAACGACTGGAATGCAGGATACTGAGAATGGTACTTCGCAATATTCAACATGTGCGTTGCAGTGGAGAAAGGGCTTTCCAGAAATCAGCGATACGAATCCTTTACCACCGTGAACGTAGCCACCAGCCCGTGCGTTAGTCTGATGATCAGACCGCCCGCCCCTTAAATTTTGAAATCACCATCGGTCTGATGGCCTAGTTATTTCCCTCCTTCAGCGGACTCGCATCGTCAATAGCACAGCTCGCTGACTGCGCTAAATACCATGTCAACTTTCGTTCGGCTGAGGCGTCTCCCAACACGTCCAATGTGTCCAGTATTCAAATGCCCACGTCAGGACTTGGACAGCGGGAAAAGCATCCGGTGAGCCATCATCTTGACAAAGATGGTTGACCTGGAGTTCCAGGTCTTTATCAGCAGAGCAAGAACATGAGTACTCTGTTTTGACGTTGATCATGATGGTAACAACTTGTTGGTACGGCAATCCCGTTCATCGTACGTTCAGTCTTCTAGCTCTAAGGTCAGCTAGCGCAGTCCAAAGTCTGCACGATCCGACTGACTAACCACATGCCTTGCTTCAGTCACATCTATATCAACGTTCGTCATGTTCGTCCAAACTAACCGGCTCCGGGTCACGTCACGACACTTTTCAAGCTCAATAGTGAGGTCCAGAAAGAGGTGTCTGAGAACTATGGCTCAACAAGTTCCCCAAGGTATCCAACACACTCAAGGTTGTCAAAGGCAGGGCTGTCAAATCACCAACATCCATTATTGTAACATCAAGTTACTGATCTCACAAAGCTCACACACAGGGACAACCACATTCATAGTATACCTTCGGAAGCAAGGCCCAATACTGCTCCATATGGTACTCAGGCGGTGGTAGAAGGGGGATCGTTCAGAGACTTATTGGACATGTCAACACATAAAACAATAATGAAGACCAACTTGCATTACTTGTCTAATGATAGTATCATCTATTGTCCTTTCACCCTTGAGCTCCAGTACAACTAGGCTTAGTAAGTACCTTAGCCCAGCATGTACTAATCCAATGACTCCATAAAGTATCCAAATACCGAAGAAAGAATGCAATGCAGAACGGGTGGTATCAAATTCAAAGAACATCGGCAGAAATGGGAGTGCATGCAGCATTGACAAGACCATCCTGTATCAAGCAAGGCGAAAAGTAATTTTGCCATCAGCACAAACCGCCAATTAAAAATGAATCAACCCATGATGTAAACTCACCTGCTGGACATCAGTGCAGCATGCAGCCTGGGAGGTGCAGTCTGCAGCGCTAGACAAGGCGAGGACGGAGATAGGGGTGCACTGAATAGAGGGATTTACGACGGCATTAATGACAACACTGAGGAGGCCATCAGCGCCGCGGTTGAAGTCCTTGTTGCTGGTCTGGAAAAAAGATTAATGAATCACCACGACATAGGATAACAAGATATCTCACATTCCAGTCCTGGCTACAGCAATGCTGGTCTCCGGTGGAGCAACTGTCACCAGCGGCGGCAACCGCAACGAGGGCAGCGACAGGGAGAAGGGCAACAAAGCGAGAGAACATGTTTAGTAGTCGAGGAGTTTTTAAAGAGCCAAGAACTCGAAGAGCAGTTTTTTGGATTGCTGGAGACTATTGGGCTCGGTGCCCCCCTTTTTATACTCCGGACGGTCCTACATACAATTTATTTTTCCCTTGCAAAACCGAACATGCTGTGAGATCCGACGTGCATGGATTATGTCACAATTCTAGGAAACAAACAGACAACGTCAGATTCGGAAGTTCGTCAGGCTAGAACTTACGATGCTGACAGCCTCTCAATGTCATAAATGACTCATTGAAAATTTTATTGATCAACGAATAGCCGTTGAATAAACGGGTAATTGAGAGAAACTCAATCGATACGCCCGTTCCTGCTGCGGGTGTCTTTGCCTATTTATTTTAAATGATGAAAAGTTCTTCAATGAACAGGAGCAGTAACGTGAGCGAAAACTTCAACTGGCAGGACCTGCGACAACGGGTGGTGTACGTACGAATAGCCCTCCGGGTTCGCGTGAGGAAAGACCAACGGTCAACTACAAGGCGGCCGAGGCTCCAAGATGGTGAAGTAGAACCGCACACAAGGGAAAAAAAATGGCGTCCCGTCACCTCGCACATTTCCCCGACTTGAGCGATTCGCAGAAAACAACGGCCGGAAGGAACGTGCAGTGATGCCCAAACTCGAGGAGTCACCAGAGCATGTGGAAACCTGAGCGCTCCGAAATCTCTAGGCATCATTTCAAATCATTATGATCAAATCATTATGCCGGCAGGAGAAAAAAAGTCGCATTACAACAAATTACAACAAGGGTGCCGGTTGACGAGGATCCCGACCCAAACTTTTGTCCGAAAGAGGTTATTATCATGCACAAAGTGGCGCCGCATCGGTCATGCTGGAGACCACTCCAAATATGGTATCCATCAGGTAATTCCCTTTTTTTGGTAGGGTGTCAGCCAATCAGTCCTCAGGAATCACAGAAAAGCGTCATCAAAAACGTTACGTTGCAAGGCTGCTCGACAGATGCATGGAGGACTTGCCCGCTCGCCGTGACGGACGACCTCGTAACAAACTGGGGACGTCGGACTACAGTTGTACTTATGTTCTCTTACTAAAGGTGGTTTTAGGTTGGAGAAAGCTTGTAGATTCAACTTAACTGAAACTTTATTCCCGCCGAAAGTCACTCACAGCGAACACTTTGGACCACGAAGTAATCCGGTGGTACGAATTCGGGTCAGCGCATTGGACGAGCCGACCCAGGATTTCAGGTTTGATGGAATTGTAACATGGCACGCCATCCAATCACCGACAAGTGACTGGCATCATATGGTGAACATGCCGGATGCCATCGGCAGCCATGTAAGGACACGACCTGGATCCGCATCACGGAGTGGCGAGCATCTCGGAACGGCGATGAGTCAAGACCCTCTCTAATTAATGACCGGTTGAGAGGCTTACCACGACGATGGAAAAAGAGCGGCCATTGGAGTCATGCGAACCCTGAGATTCCATGATGTTGACAAAGCATTGGTCTTTGGACAATGTGGTCAACGGCAAACGGAGTATAATGTGAAATTACGTAACAGTCAGAATGATCAAGTTGTTGACAATAGCCTGAGCACCAGGTTACGGCGTAGGGTCGATGGTTGATGAAGCGGCATCATACCACTCCATTGATTTAAACATTCTGAGGATATGCTTGACCATGTAGCCATGAGTGATGGTGTAGAGTGGAATGACTTTATGGGTGGCTACTGCGAGCCAGTGCGACAACCCAGGAATAGCTACTATATCGGCTAAAAGAGGGCTCTAAGCGTTTGTAAGGTCGGCTACTATGGTTGGAGATTTCACGGCCAGCGATGTCGGGCTTGCGGGGCTTGAATTCTTTCCTTGCACTCTGCAGTGTGCATGATGCATAGCCACATCTTCCAAATCAATACAGCTGGCGGAGTTACAGTCTGAGCTTGTCGGAACTCTGAATCATCCTCTCCTAGCCGTTGTTCTAGCCGGTATAGGACAGTCTTTTAGCCGATATGGTAGCTATTTCTGGGTTGTCGCACTGGCTCTAAGTGGCATCCATAATTCTGGACTACACGACCTCCCTGCCGTCTCTCTTGACCCCCACTGGCAACACTTTCTCTGCGCCACTGACACCGATATGCTTGACCCGACCTTGTCCACTGCGTGGATGAAATCTGCCACTGCGACCACCACCCTCGGACTCGCTCCCCTACGTCCGCTTTCCACCCTGTTCCTTGGTTGCCACCAACTCCTCGAGCGACCCTAACATGTGCCTCAACGCAAGCACCCCTGCCTCCACAGCTGCCAAGTCTGCCCCACTATATCCTTTACAATGCTCCCTTACCAACCTCTCTGCACCTTCCCTCACATCCTCACCACCGTCCCCCTCGGCCACTAGCACCCTCATCAACATCTGCAAAACCTCAACATGCTCCGAGGTCGTAGGCAGATCGACATAGAAAAGCTTGTTGAGTCGACAGGGACGCGCCATCGCAGGATCGATCATGTCCGGTCAGTTCGTCACGCCAATGACGTATACCGATTTGCAGGCGTTGAGACCATCAAGTTCGGTAAGTAGGGTGTCGATGAGGTGCGGGGATGAGTCTGACTATCGTGGGTGCGGTGTTGATCATGAGCGATCAAGGTGTGAAGGGGGTAGGAAAAAAAAAGAGACACACCAGGCTGTCGTCACGCCTTGGTACTAAGGCGTCCAGCTCGTCGAAAAGGATGACACACGGCAACAACACGCGTGCTTGTGAAAACACTTATCAGGTCGCATCCTTGCTCTCGCCGCCATACTACCCACACGCAGTGTTGCCGTCAGTCGAAATCAACCCCACCCACTTTGGACGCAACGAATCTTGTTCAATGACTCTGGACCCTCGACGCTAATGAAATTTGTCTTCGACCCGTTGGCTACCATTTTTGCAAGGAAAGTCTTGCCGCCCAGGTCCCCACGGCAATACGCCGCAAGCAGCTTCGATCCCCCACAGCGCTAAACAACTTGGGTCGTCGTATCGGCTGGACGATCGCCATCTGCAGTTCTTCCCGTATGTCATGAAACACACAAATGTCCGACCACGTGGCATCCAGGACCGTCGCAAATCCTTCTTGTTTGGAGGAAGGCTGGCTTGGGAGAGTGCAGCATGGAAATTGGACAAGGTAGTGCATAGGGATGCAAGTCGGGATTCTGTCAATGAGGATGGATGGGCAGTCAAGAAATGCGCGATGCAGCTGGACGAAAGCTGGTTGACGGGGGATGTAAACAGTTGGCTAGAGTCTGAAGTAGGAATGTCTCTGTTGTTGGTGTGTTCGAGGTAGAATTGATGACCATGCGAGTATTACTGTTATCGACCGTCGTCTCTGGTGCATGGTGTAGAATTAGTGATCCTTCGGAGAGTTCTTTGAATATTCATCTTACGGCAATGACGCCAGATGCCCCTGTCAATGCTGAAAGATCCACACCGACATACCCCAACATTCTTTTTGCCATGGATGCATAATCAAAATCGCCTTTAAGTTGAAGTTGGCACATAACACCCGAGATATTCTGGGTACGTAAACGTGAGGAGACCTAAAGCGGTGCAAGAAGTAGGAAAACGGACTTATTCCTGGCATCCTCGTCGGGTACACCCATGTTAGTCTCGTGATCGAATCAGCCAGCACGACAGAGGGTAGCATCCAGAGAGTCTGGACGATTTGTAGCGCCAATCACGATTATTGGCTTGTTTCCCGTCTGCTCCCCAGACATCTTTAAGACAGTTAACAATGCATTGATAACATTGGACCACAAGGACACCGACTATCCATGCACAACAAGAACTGAGCTACGATTCGCTGCTCTATCTCCCTTTGTGCACTCTTCCGTTTGGGTGTGATCGCGTCGATTCCATCGACGAACAAAAGGCACGGGGCAGCGGGCTGCGCAGCGCGGGTGTCAATACGTATTGATCAACAAGGACCTTAGTACATACCTTGGCTTCCTCGAATGTGTCTCGGAGTGTCTCTTCCGACTCGCCCAACATCCCCGACACAGTCGACGGTGTTGATATACTAATGAAAGGCACGCCGCGTTCCTACGCCACGACGCACCACACCCAGCGGAACATCAGTATGCGACGAGAATCCTCAGACAGACAACTCATCGGACATACTCCAACTATCACGTTCCCCAGCAACGTCTTACCGCACCCAGGTAGGCCATGTAACAATACTTCACATGGAGGCTGTACTCCCGTGTGCAAGTAGATCTCGGGATGACACAACGACATGGGGATGAGCTCGAGCATCTTTTTCAACGCAGGACTCGACCCCACCGAGGTCTGACAGGTGCGTCATGGGGG
>JBBPKJ010000990.1:0-14166 GCA_038089195.1 Brasilioporus rufonigricans | reverse complement strand
GTTACGCCATCTATTCCACGTCGTTTACCGGCCATTCCATCGCCATTGCCAACGCTTTGGCGCTCCCAGCAGCTCTGGTCGTCTCCCACTCGACCTTGCTCGCCTAGATGGCCTCCTGGCCCTGTATGTCGATCTGGTGGGTCCATTTCGTCGATGCGCTGGTTCCCGACTCTTCTATGGGTTCCTGGGTCGCTATAAACATCGTCTGGCGCATGCAGATCGCCGCTTTGGTCGTCCGGCTTGTCTTGAGCCTCTCCAGGTGAGTTCTCCTCCTCCTGGCATTCTAACCATCCGCGATCGCGTTCTGACGTTCCTTACAGCTTCCTCGGCCATTCTACAGCGTCATTATCGCGTCCGGACATCACCAACACGTCCGCTTTGCCTCCCGGGTCGCTATGAGCGTCCTGGACCCCTTCTGGTGAGTCTCCTTTCTTTGGTTGCTCTACCCGTTTTTCGGCGCGTTCTGACGCGTTCCACAGATCCTTTCGTGCGTTCATGGCATCATTGGCGTATTCCAACGCTCCCAACGCGTCCGGTTCAGCGCTTGGGTCGACTTTCTCGTCTGCAGCACTCCTAAGTGGGTTATCCTATCCTTCTCCCTTTGTTCCAGATGTCCGCGCTGACATTTCGATGCTTCCTGTAGGTCCTTGGGTCTTTCTTTCGTGTCCTCGCCATGTCCTTGTGCTCCAGACGCGTCCGGTTCGACGCTGGTAAGTCTCTCGTTGACGCTCGCTAACTCCCTTCTCTCCCTCTCGAGCTCAACTTCGCACGTGGTTCGCGGCCTCTGCGGCGTCGTCTGGCAGCTCAGGTAAGTTCATTTGGACATTTTTCGGCTGGTCTGGGGGCTGACTCGTCTGTTTCGTAGCTGACGACGTTAGCATGATTTTCTGCAGGTCACCGCTAGCACCATTTATTGTGCCGTCGTTGCTGCCTCGTCGACCATTCCTACGGCATCCCAATCCGTCTGTGTGACCCTCGACGTCATCCGTCTCGTGCGTACCACCTGGCAACACGTCCATCGCCTCTGTGTGGTCTCGTGCTGAACCAATTAGATTTGGCGTACGGTCTTCGTCGTCACGGTCCGTATGGCTGTCCGGGGGCTTCATTTGGCATTGAGCATTCTCCTTCCCGGCCTCAGGTATGTCTTCATCGGCTACTGACTCCATTCGCGGGTTCCTGCCACTAAGAGCCTGTTTGACAACATGTTGTTGAGCTTGTAACATTGTTTGGATCTATTTAACAAATGGTGAAAAGTCTGGCATCGTCTTCCGAGATTGGAGCGGGGATCATAGTATTCTAACCCTTCCCCTCCCCTCCTTATGATGATCCAATCTCTTCAATTGTTGTCCAATTCTATCTATACCAAGCTTGCTTGCCAGTGACATGACATTGTTCATAATCATATCTGTTCTCTCATTGAGATTCTCAATCAAGCTGTCACTATTATGATGGAAGATGTGCAATTGGAAGGTAAAGCAAGATGGACTGACGATGAGGTGGATGTGCTAGTGGACTTTCTTGTCGAGCACTGCTCAGAACATGGTGATGGCGCAAATTTCAAGCAATCAACTTTTTGAGCAGCAGCAGCACATCTGCGATCCCTTCTAGTAAGCAAAAAATCCAAGGATCATAATAGTGTCAGTTACAAATGGAACCATGTAAGTCCCCAGATCATCATCTATCCAGTGATTCTTACCAGTTCCAGCTCAAAAGTACCTATTCAACTATTTCTGCCTGGCATGCAAAATCTGGAGTCCACTGGGATAACGAACATGGAGCTGATATTGGACATACAGGTGGTATGGTCAGAGATATGGATAGCAAATCAATCAAGGAAGTCTTTTCAGAGTTTGTTGCTACGGTATGTTCTTCACCACTTAACTAATGTCCTGCTTGCTGATCTTGCTGATCTTACCTCTTACAGCATTCAGCAATGAAGGAATTTGAAAATAGTGGCTGGTAATACCTCAACCAATTGGATGAAATATACCCACCTGCTAAGGTTTCGGGATTTTCGGCATATGCTGGTATGGGAAAAAGGATGCCATCCACCTCTCAGTCTCATGTTCCATCAGCAGCTGCCACCACATACAATGAGGACGATGCGAACATTGTAGACCCACAAAATTTCTCTATGGTAGACATCAGCGAACTGCCAGCCACAAATGCGAACCTCATTAATGCTATTAGCTCAACTGCAACAGTGCTCAAGTCCCTTGCTCCACCCATACCTCCTACCTTGTCTACACTGCTTACTCTGCCTGTGCCTTCTACTCTATACATGCCTTCCACCACCCCACTTGTCGCTCCCTCTCCAGAATCTAACACTTCACCCATACTCCCTGCTTCTATGTCTAATAAAAAGCTTAAATCAAAAGCTTCTATGTCATCTTGGTTCCAGAAACAGCCAGCATTAGAGATATCCACTGGTGGCAACTCTCTCTTGCAGGCTGGTCTGTCCCCTTCCTCACTTTTATCACCTGCCCCCCCATCCAAGCAGAGCCATGATAGCTCAAACAGCACTAAGGTTACTTTGGGTGGCAGCCATCAGACATCAACTAGCATTGCACTTCATGCCCTCAACTCTACCATTCAACACCTTGGCAATTCACTTAATGAAAATATTCACAACCCATACAAGGACATGGCAGCTGCAATCCCCCTTCTTTACTGCATGGATGGGATACCAGACAAGCACAAGTGTTTTATGAACATGTATATGACATCAAATCACACTATCGCAACTATTTTCAGAAACCTTCCATTGGACGCTGTGTGCATTACTTACACTTCTGATATGTATACTCAATACTGTCCAACAGCAAGGACTGATGTAGGCCACATAGATGTTAGTATGTGTTACGATTGACTTAGGGGACTATACTTTTTCCTTCACTTTGCCAACTCCATGTGGAGTCCCCGGTTCAACCCTACTTAAACGCACTTCTTTTAGCACTTGTTTCTTTTAGTCAGCCGCTCCATTTCTCTTACATTTCACACGCCACTCGATGACTCATATATGCTTACTCTTCATCCGCTTTGATTGCTTATTAGTCACCTTTCTCGCACCTGCCCTAAAGCAGGTATAGTAGTATATAAACCCAGCGATCTTCTTGTACTTTTCCTCACTCTTGTTCTTCCTGTATCTTCATTGCAATCCACTCTTGTCTCAAAGTCTCCTACTCCACTCTTCAATGAGTGGCTAAGGGTACCCAGTCCCTTCCTTGGTGGTAACCACTCCACAATCCAAGTCCCAAGTCCTTGTCACTACCCCAGTAGCTCCTCACCTCTATAAGGGGAACCTCTGTCGGTTCGCAAGAACCATCCCACTGCTTACCTAAGCAGAACCCTTGACTGGTCACTTGACCTTCCTAGTTCCAGTTCCCGTTCAACAGGACTACCCTAGCCCCTATCCGGGTCTAGCATAACAAAAGAACAAGAGTCTCTTCCTATACTTGACTACTCTTTAGTAAGTTGATAACCCAGTCTACCTAGCTAACCTAGTCCAAGAAGTGGTGCCTCTTCATGAGTGCCCCCTTGGCAATTAGGTCACCACATCTTGGCGGCCCACCCTCAACCCCAACATTTGGGGCAGAAGACCACTGCCAACTGTTCCCGATTCCAGTTCCGAATCTGCCCAGGATCCATTATCTCCAATCTCAACAGACGAAGAACCACCATTGCCGAATCATCAGACCAATACCCAAGGTCTAACCCAGCAGCTATCCACCCTTACTATTCCACCTCGAACACCCTCACCTAACCCGCTCACTGCCCTTCTACCACCATTTGGTATTGGACCATATCCACCACCGGTCCCTCTACCAGCACCCCCAGCTATGTCTAACTTGTCTAAACCCATGGAACTTCGCCTTGCCACCCCACCATCCTACGATGGATTCCCAAAAAAGGCACAAAGCTGGCTAACCACCATCACACTATACCTTCTCATCAATGAAGATGTCTACAACTCTGAAAACAAGAAAGTGGGCTTTACCTTGTCGTATATGAAGGAGAAAGCAGCAGCAACCTGGGCAGAAAACTTCCAAAGAAAGGCGCTATCTGGAGCAAATCCCAGTTTAGGAACCCTCAGTGACTTCAAGGACCTCTTCGAGAAAACATTCAAAACCCATGACATAGTAAACAAATCACTAAGCTGGCTTCATAATACCAGGATCACAGTATCCAAGGACCACGAGGGATACACCAGATACTCACCCACGCTGGAACAATATGCTGCTGAATTCCAAAACCATGCTATCCTGTCAAACACCACTGAAGATCACGTGTTAATTGACTTTTTCAGCGCAGGAATCCCTACCCAGCTCACCAATAGGATCTTGGCCATGGAAAGTGTACCCACCACAGTTGCCAAATGGTATGAAAAAGCGACTGCCTTCTACTCCCAGCAGAAAAGAGCAGAAACTATCCAGTGTGTTAATCAACGTCCTAGACAAACATTCTACCAACCACCTATCCTTCCCCTGATTGCCAAAGCCAAAGATCCGAACGCCATGGATGTGGACATCATAACCATGCCCTACCCAAAAAAACTTTCCGACCAAGAAAGGAAGTATTGCCTGGAAAATAACCTCTGTTTCAAGTGTTGAAAAGGAGGACACTCGTCCAGAAATTGCAAAGTCAAATTTGTGTCCCAGAATCCTAAGGCAGTACAAAGGGTAGAGGAACCAACAAGGAACATTCCAGCCCTGGCAGAAATCGACAAGGATGACGATGAAGCAACCATTGCCACCACAAGTTTCAAACTTAGCACAGATTTTTAAAACGGGGACCTTGGTCAACAAAGGCTACCCCAAATGTATGCGTTATCTCCACTGCTTGTAACCCTAGATCCATGGTGTTCCCAATACAAGTCATTGAACCATAGCATACACTAAAAACCATTGACACTTGAGCCCTCGTCGACAGTGGAGCAGATCTCAACTGCATAGACTGGCAGTTCGTACAAAAACATCGACTTCCAACCTCCAGACTCCCCACTGTCATTCCCGTACAAAACATAGACAAGTCCCCAAATCAAACTGGAGGAGTGCAGTTCTCTTGTACTCTGTACACCAACATCGAAGGTATCGCTCAAAAAAACACCTTCTACGTTATGAACTGTGGTTCCCAAAACCTCATCCTAGGCATGCCCTGGCTAAAGCAGACCAACCCAAAGATAGATTGGGAAAGACGAACTTTGGCCATTGACGAGGGTAACGACGAATCTGCTAATCTTTTTCTGAAACACTTGAAGGCCCTCCAAGAGAATGATAAACTGTTCAGGAGGAACTCCTGACCCCCCAAGCATACCCTTGTCAACCGTGTTGAACACCAACATCTGTTCCAATATCTCCAGAGCGAATCCAAAAACAAGTTTTGCACCAGAGCTTATCAACAACATTCCATCTATCGGATAGCGTGTCGTGGAAGGAGGTTTTTATCCCCCCTAGCTTACCAGAACATTGTCACAAAAGTCACCTCAGCAACCAACCTAGCCATCAAAGCGCAAGCCAAGAAGGAAAAGATCACGTTACCCACCGAACATCAGCGATTTGCCAAAGTATTTTCAAAGGAAGCTATAGACCACCTACCACCCAGCCAACCATATGACCATGAAATCAACCTAGATGATACCTTTGTTCCCAAAATCGGAAAAGTCTACCTGTTATCGGTTGATGAACAGAAAGCCACTGAAGATTTCCTCAAAGAAAATCTGGATGCCAGGAAGATCAGACCTTCCAAATCACCTCAAGCTTCTCCATTCTTCTTTGTCAAGAAAAAGGATGGCAAACTCCGGCCATGCCAGGATTATTGGTATCTCAACAAGCACACTGTACAGGACGCTTATCCTCTTCCCCTCATATCCAACCTAGTCGACAAACTCAAAGACACAAAAGTCAACACCAAGTTTGACGTCTGATGGGGGTACAACAACATAAGGATCAAAGATGGGCATCAATGGAAGGCTGTGTTCATTACCCATAAAGGCCTCTATGAACCCATGGTAATGTTCTTTGGATTGACCAATTCTCCCCCCATGTTCCAAAGATTTATGAACAACTCTTTCTGAGACATGATAGCTGAAGGATGGTTAATCATCTACATGGATGATCTTCTTATCTACTCCCCAGACAACGCCACTCATACCGAACGAACCAAACATGTTCTACAACAAATGGAGGAACTAGATCTCCACTTAAAGCTGGAAAAATGTACTTTCGCAGCAAAAGAAGTCGAGTACCTGGGAATGATACTAAAACCCAGACAGCTTGCTATGGATCCGGTCAAGTTAGATGGCATAAAGTCTTGGCCAACTCCCACTACAGTCAAGGAAGTCCGCTCCTTCCTAGGTTTCGCGAACTTTTACAGACGTTTCATTCCAAACTATTCCACTGTCGCTCGACCCCTCATAGATCTCACCAAACAATCCCAGAAATGGGACTGGTCTCCTTCCTGCCAAACAGCATTTTCCTTGCTCAAAAACTTGTTTCTTTCCCAGCCCATCCTATGACTCCCTGACCTCACCAAACCATTTGCAATTGCAACCGACACATCTGCATTTGCTTCTGGAGGAATCCTGTTCAAACCAACGAAAATGGGGATTGGCACCCCTGTTCCTACTTGTCACAGTCATTCCTACCTGCTGAATGAAATTATGATATCTATGACAGGGAACTCCTGGCCATCATTCGTGCCCTAAAAACTTGGCGTCACTATCTCCATACTTCCACCACTCCTGTAGAGGTCTTCACTGATCATAAGAATCTCACTTACTTCCAACAACCTCAACATCTGAATCATCGCCAGGCACAATGGTTGTTGGACCTTGCTGACTTCGACCTCAAACTTACTCATGTACCAGGAAAATTCCTTGCTGGACCTGACACTTTGTCCTGCCGCCCCGACCTTATTCCCTTGGGATCAGACAACAACGAGACTACTCTGCTATCTACTTCCTACTTTGTCAACGCCATTGACACTGCACTCCACTCCCATATCTCCAAGTATTGTCAGATGGATCCCCTTGTCCTTGAGAAACTCCATCTCCTTAATGATGATATCCCCTCCCACCTTTGCTCCCAACTCGCCGACTTTCAATTCATGGATGGGATCCTCACCTATCAAGGTCATGTCTACATACCACCGGACGATGGGCTCCACACCTCCATCCTTCAACGATGCCACGATCATGAAACCGCTGGTCACCCCAGATATCTGAAAATGCGCCAACTCATCTCCAGGGAATTTTGGTGGCCCGGTCTCGCCTCTTTCATCAAACACTATGTAGAAGGCTGTGCTGTTTGCCAGCAAAACAAGACTAATACCCACCCGACCTGTCCCCTACTCACCCCTATCCTGTCCTCAGCCTCTCGCCCATTCCAACAGGTTTCCTGTGACCTTATCACAGACCTTCCTCCCTCCGACAGCTTTGATCCCTTGATGGTCGTGGTTGACCACAGGCTTACTAAGGGGGTAATTCTCTGCCCCACCAAAAAGACAATCACCGCCAAGGAAGTAGCAACTCTTTTTTTCCATAAAATATACTCACGGTTTGGGCTCTGCAACAAAATCATCTCTGATCAAGGACCACAGTTTGCATCCAAATTCTCCAAAGAACTCAGCAAGATACTCAAATACGACCTTGCCTTATCCACAGCCTACCATCCACAAACTAATGGAGAAATGGAACGCGTAAATCAGGAAGTTGAAACGTATCTCTGAATCTTCTGTGGAGCTAATCCCATGTCTTGGGCCAAGAAAATATCCCATGCCAAATTCGCCCACAATCATTGCCCACACTCCATCACCAACCAATCTCCATTCTACCTCATGATGGGGTATGAACCACAGGCCCTACCCACAGTCCTACCAACCACCAGCATACCTGCGGTAGACGAAAGAATAAAGAACCTTAACACCACCAGAACCGAAGCCTTGGCAGCTCATGATCTAGCCTGACAAATCATGGTTGCCAGAAACAGAAAGAGATACACTCCGTTCAAAAAGGGAGAAAAGGTGTGGCTAGAAGCCCGGAACTTGAAAAGATTCATAACCAATCCGAAGTTCGCCCAGAAATGCAAAGGACCCTTCACTATCACAGAAGTCCTATCCCCCTTCACTTTCAAACTCTGAATACCAAAAACCTGGAAGATCCACCCGGTTTTCCACGCCTCTCTCTTATCACCCTATTGCAAAAACAATGTCCATGGTCTGAACTTCCCACAACCACCACCTGACCTGATAGAAGGTGAGGAAGAATTCAAAGTTGAGCGGATATTAAAACATCGCGGCCCAACTAAATCCTGCATGTTCCTGATCCGATGGAAAGGCTACCTGCAAGAAGATGACCAATGGATCCCAGAATGGAACCTGAAACATTCTAACTCTGTCTTAAATGACCATAAAAGACAACACCCTTCTGTCTTTCCTCCTTAGACTCCAACCACCATCTTCCCTTCGTCGCCATGTCCACCATGTCCAACCTCTATGAATCATCCTTCATTTCTACCGAATCAACCCTTGAACCGACCTCGTTGGCCAACACCCCATCTGAGTGAATTGACTCTCCATCTCACCCTCCAGTATGCTCCATCGACATACCCCTCACCGGCCTTAGTGGTCAGGATGGCACCTTAACTGAAGAATATAGTATGCAAGTGCAAAGTTTTGTAGCCGACCCCCATCTTGCTATTCTCATTTCTGCTTCATTAGATCCCTTGTCTCCTCTTTTCTCTTTATATGCAGCCCTTCTACAGGTTGAACGACTCCAAATCTTTACCCCTGCTGAAAATTCCAGGGCCCCAGCTGCCCTCATCCGAACCATCTTGCTCAATGTACACCAAAACATAGCCCATTACCTCCACCAGATCGCCTATCAGTTGGAAATGGGAGAGTTCCTTCAGGATTTAGACAGATACCTCCGAGAGCTCGGAACTGCCAATCATATCCCAGTCGCATTTCCACTTAACCCCACTGTACTCCATATCCCATCAGCATCTTCATTGCCTATGGACCCTACAGAAGTACTAGCGTTTGACCGCATCAACACCATCCTCACTGGCAATGTCCCGCTTGTACCGAGCGACCCTATGTATAACCAACGATGCTATCAATGCCAATGATACGGTCATCAACGCGCCCAGTGCCAATGGTACCAATGTCCTATTTGCCTTAGGTTCTCCCCTGGACATAACCAAGCCAACTGTTCGTTGAGAAGACCTCCTCCTTACTGCTCCCCTACCATTTCTCCTTCCACATCTAATTCTTTGGGACACTCATCATCCCCTACACGCTCCTGTCACATGACTACTGGAGGACGTCCACACAGACCACCTCTCCGAGTCCCTCCTCCTCGTCCTCCCACACCTACCCCAACTGTCAAGCATGAAGAAAAAATGGACAAAGTCGGATATGCCAATACCACCAGCTCTCCAGGGCATTATAGTCTGGACTTTTGAAGTCTTCACTGTGGTTTTGGAATCTAAAAAGGGGGTAATGTTATGATTCACTTAGGGGACTACACTTTTTCCTTCACTTTGCCAACTCCATGTGGAGTCCCCAATTCAATCCTACTTAAACGCACTTCTTTTAGCACTTGTTTCTTTTAGTCAGCCGCTCCATTTCTCTTACATTTCACACACCACTTGATGACTCATATATGCTTACTCTTCGTCCGCTTTGATTGCTTATTAGTCACCTTTCTCGCGCCTGCCCTAAAGCAGGTATAGTAGTATATAAACCCAGTGATCTTCTTGTACTTTTCCTCACTCTTGTTCTTCCTGTATCTTCATCACAATCCACTCTTGTCTCAAAGTCTCCTACTCCACTCTTAAGTGAGTAGCTAAGGGTACCCAGTCCCTTCCTTGGTGGTAACCACTCCACAATCCAAGTCCCAAGTCCTTGTCGCTACCCCAGTAGCTCCTTGCCTCTATAAGGGGAACCTCTGTCAGTTCACAAGAACCATCCTGCTGCTTACCTAAGCAGAACCCTTGACCGGTCACTTGACCTTCCTAGTTCCAGTTCCCGTTCAACAGGACTACCCTAGCCCCTACCCGGGTCTAGCGTAACAGTATGGGCAAGTAGGTTTCATTTATGCCATACTGTATTACTTGTCTGTACTTTTGATATGTTGTGCCCTCACTCTACCATGCTCAATCGATCAGATCTGTTGTCAATGCAGCTAAAAAGTAAGAATACAGTATACTAACTACACATCAAACAAATCATTGTCATTCTCAGTGTCGTTATCACCATCGTCATCAAAGTCTCCAATTTCTGAGTCATCCTCCAAATCAGTATGGTCTGCAAGCCAGACCTGATAATCATCCCATATTGCCTGTGCGATATCATCTTGCATCACAGCGGCCACATTGCGCAACTCAGCTATGGTAGCACCTGCTCTAATCATAGGGCATGGAAAGTTGGATACAATCGTGTTGTCCTCAGCCACTTTCTCCTTGTCCTTGTCCTCATCAGAACTTGAGTCATAGGTAGAAATAAAATTGTAGAGTGCAGCGAGACCTGCTGGAAGCCGAACTTGAACCTGAAGGTCATATTCAATGGGAAGGAGAAGGATGCAAAAATAGCATTTGATGATTCCAAAGATCCATTCAACAGCATTCCTAGCTAATGCATGATGAAGGTTGAAAAGTTCTTCCTTGTTCTTCAGCCTGAGGATGGGATGATCAGTGAAATGATGCCACCAAGTACTGATTGATATACCTTTGAGATGCCCATGCCCATTCTGCCAGATGATAACACACACCACAATATGGTATGAGTAACTGGGGCCAGAGAGGGTAGCCAGCATTGGCATGCAAGTATTTTCCTGGGGAAATCTGTAGATCACTAGTTGAGATTGCATCATCATATACATGCACATCTGCTGTAGAACCCTCCCATCCTGTGAGTGAATAGATGAACCTAGGGCCAAAGTCACAAATGAAGAGTTCATTCTGAGAGAGAAAGCCCTTTTGATTGTGGAATTGTCCATGCAAGCATGATGAAGGTGCGACAGGAAGATGAGTGCCATCAATGGCACTGATGGGGTTTCAAAAATACAGCCAGAATTTGCGATTCCATCAGATCTTGTGGTGTACACATTCTCCAGTTGGAAACTGGACAAATTTTGTGTAGAAAGGCAGGCCAGCAACAGTGTACAGAATCTTCTTAAAGTAGCTATATGCAGCTAGTGAGACTGACCACTAGAAAATAGAAAGCACTCACTGGGTGATCGTATCATGGGATTGTTGAAAGCGTTCTCTGACATGCTGTGTTGTGAGGCCAGTGGTATAGGTATAGAGGAATATAGCAACTTGTTCTTCCAACATGACATAGCATGAATCAAAGAGTCCAATTGAGCGAAGTTAATCAACTAATAAGAAGAATGCATCCCAGTGCAGTCCAAGCTCACATTTGATGTGCTCTGGATGACCACAGATGAGCTCTAGAACCCACTGGTGGCCAGAAAGCACAGATGTATAATATAGTGTGTGGGGCGGAGTGGTAATTCCATGTAAGATGTTGAGAAGTGTGATCAAAAAGATGTGGATTAGCTTGACTATGTGTATGACTAGCTGTCTTTGCTTATTGAAGTCACTGTGGCAGCAAGGTATCGAGGTCATCAACGAAAGTATATTATCATTGCAGGCTTTATTGTAGATCAATCATCTCATCAAAGGTGAGCCTCAACTAGTCCAATCTCCATTCCAACCCTGGAAGACGATGCTGGGCTTTTTACCATTTGTCAAATAGGTCCAAACAATGTTACAAGCTCATCAACATGTTGTCAAACAGGCTCTAACTGACTCAGCTGTCACATCCATGTGGTCTACCAGCATGATTGACTCGTCTGCACAGTTCATTGGCTCCATTTTGGCATGTTGACCTCCTGGATCATCTGCAACGTCCTTAGGTACGTTCTGACTGTCTCCATAGGTATTCACCTTGACCATCTGACCTTCAGCGGTCTCATCTGTGCTTAGGCCCTCAGGCACTCTTGACACATTGTCATTGTCTACAGTGAGATCAGCACTCCTGCTGCTCAACTTCCAATCCTCCCTCTCGAGCAGCAAGCTCTGGAGTTTACTTGGTATGTGGTCTTTGCTGTTTTCGACTAACTGCCTGCCTAGGGCCTCTTGCATGCATGCAGTTGCTTCGCTGCTGCATTCATCATCATTGGTTTCATTCAGCCCACTCACAATTTCGTTTCTAGCACCAGCTGCCTCTGTGGCAGCATTCTATAGTTCCTTAGCAGGATCAATGCAGTCAATGGACACCTTGTCCTCGACCTCTAGCACTCCAGACTCCTCAAGGTCCCAATTTCAATCAAGTATGTCTTCGTCAGCAACCAAAAACCAGTCTGCGATCTCCCCTTCATCTTTGTTGTTTGACTCAACAGATAGTGGACTCGGATTTAATTTGTCGTTGCTAAACTTGTCCCAGACTCCGAAAACTCCATCTTCAGATTCAGAATCCTCTCCAGCAATGTTCACATCATTGGTAGGCTTCATTTCCTTATCCTCCTTCTTGTTGTGCCAGGCAGCTAAATGCTCTGTCGAGCCACACTCCCAGTATTTTTGAGGGCCTCATTTTGACTTGCCCCACCCATTTGATCCATCTGACGATCTAGTGGCCATCGCCTTGTCACGATCTTGATCAGCACATGGTGAGCACTTCACCTTCTGGTGATCCGCTTCTTCAGCAATAACTGAGATCAATAGATCTGGTTCTAGGGTCTTCGTTGAGCTAAATAATCGAGCAGCAGTGAGCTGACTTGATGCAAAGTTGGCAAGCAAGTTAGAAAGGGATTTAATGATGGTTGAATGGTAATCATTCTGGTTTATATCCATGCTGACAGCTGCTAACTCTTCTTGCTTTGTCTGTAGCTCATCCAGGAATTCTTGGATGTCACCACCCTTCAGCAACCTTGATTCCAAGAACTGCATATGCAAGTCGGTCTGTGTGTATGCTCCCTTTTCTGTATACTCCTTCTTGATCGCTGCCCACATGGCAGCTACTCCAGCTAACTTGTAGACATGCAGCACGGTCGAGTCCAGGATACACTGGGTTAATAGGTACTTTGCCATTTGTTCGTCCTTCAACCACTTCATGTTTTCAGCTATCTGATCAGCACTCAGGGGCTGAGCAGTAGTTCCCTGATGATTCGGGTTCATGGTGGTCCCATCAAGTGATCCCACAGGTCTTTTGCCTCAATGGTGACCTGAAAACGGAATGTGACGATCGCCCAATTTGTCTCCTTGACTTCAAGCTTTGGAACATTACTTGGGAGGATATCTGTGGTGACAGTGGTGGACATGGTGGTGAGATTGGGTGAGTCTATTGATCAATTGGCAGTGCAAGCAAGGCTCATAACCTGTAAAAATATGCACTAGAGATGGCATGCAGCTATTGAGGGACAGCAAACTCAGTTGTGTGTGTTACAATGGACTATATTGGATATTTACCTATCAAGGGACAGCAAACTACATGCAGTCAGCTCAAGTAGATAACAACTAAGGTATGAGAAAGCTCACCTTAGTTGCATGCATTACAATGAACCAAGGTGTTCTAACACAAACAGTACAAACTATATATGAAAATTGACTACTGTGCCCAATGAGGGGTAAAGGGTCATCAGTAAGGGCTGTATCAGCAATCTGGAAGAACAAATATATGTGATATGGTTGAACAGTGAAGCCATATGATTGCAGGTACATGGGCAATGTCCCTTGTTGGGTCCTGCATGCGTCGGTGTCATGGCTGTGGCTGTGCATGTGCTTGCTAATCCCAACAGTTGCCCATAGAGATCATGGTCCAGTTCTATTCTGCCAATTCCTCAGTGTTCCCACCATTAGCCATGGTGGGCTTCCATGTCATCACCCTCCATTTCCAACTTGTCTTCACTGCTCTCCTCCTCAGCACTGGAGTCATCCATAGGCATGTCATCACTATCACTTCCACTTGTTCTTCCTTCAATTTGATCACCATCAGCAGGAAGACTTGATGCGAATGACCTGAACAATATCTGTGCATGGGTGAGCATTCTTTGTGTGCATATATTTGTAGAATACCCTAGTAAAGTAGTCACTAAGGCCCTGAACAGAATGAGTAGCACAGCATCCTGCACTCTTTGCCAATATTTGTTTAGTGGCTGCTAGCTCG
>JBBPKJ010000989.1:0-14184 GCA_038089195.1 Brasilioporus rufonigricans | reverse complement strand
CTACTCAAACCACAGAGCCCAGCGATCTGGGGCAGCTCTGAGAGGGGGATAAACTGATCTGACACAGTGGGAGGGTGTAACCACACTGGGTTACTTAGATCCCAGTAACTAATACATATACTGTCCGCGGTACTGAGTGTAACCACTCAGTATCGTCTGCCTTTTGGCTTAGCGGCTAAGCGCGGCGGTCTAGTCGTTACACACATCATGGATACATTCTCCGATGCAAAGCAAGTAGCTGCAGCGCCACCCCTCAATCCTAGTCTTTATATACTGGACGAAAAATCCTCAGCGTTCTTCAAAGCCACGACTGGGATCCAAGACGATGGTGAACTCAAGGAACACATTTTAGATGTCCAGCGACGAGCTTACGCTGTATGTCCCCAAGTCATTGATAGAATTTTTCTTGATGCCGAGTTTGCTTATAGTTGGTCCCTTACCCCTGTATACGTGCCTTTACCTTTATGAGGTATGCCTCATCATACTAGAGAAGTTGAAGGAAACCTCTCAAGTGCTTGCAAGGGTCATGATAGTGAATAATCCCGCTTACAATGATATTCTAACACTGGGTCATGAACGCGAAGGAGCATTGTTCCTTGATATTGGGTGTGGCCGTATGTTATTGCATCCCCTGCACGCACGAAGTTGCTGAGCGTTGACTCTGCAGTCGGAAACGACACGCGTAAAGTTGCACTGGACGGATTCCCTGTCGAACAGATCGTTGCATCGGATCTGAGACGAGGTGAGAACGATCCCTCGTTTTCGCTGCGTACTCGACTCTTACACTTTGGTCAGAGCTCTGGGATATTGGGCACGTACTCTTTCGTTCCAACCCCAATTCGTTCCCGGTCACATTTTTGGTCGGGGACGTGTTTGACCCAGCCTTCCTGTCCCTTCCCATGAGTCGATCAGAACCTCCAACGGAGGTCAACCTGGCGAAAATCAGTACGCTGGACGATCTTCGAGGAAAATTCTCCGCCGTTTGGGCCGGCTGGCTCTTCCACGTCAGTCCTGTATCATCCATAACTAGCTTTCTCGACGACTGAGACATTCTTTCTCGAAGCTTTTCTCTGAGAAAGATCAACATCGACTCGCACGTGCCATAGGATCGCTCTTGTCGCCAGAGAGTGGGAGCATCCTATTCGGTTGCCAAGTGGCATTGCAATCCAAGGGTCACCTCACCGGGAGGATCTCTGATAGGGACGTTGACATGTTCTGCCACGATCCAGACTCTTGGAAAGAGATGTGGATGGGACGGTCGCTTGCCACCGACGTCGAGCCGGCGGATAACGTAGATGGTGGCCTCGAAGCAGCGGTCTTTCCTCCAGACAGCGTGAAACTCGACACGACGTTGGTACCGATGAAATCTGAGAGTGGGGACCGCTGGGTGTGGATTATGATGTGGAGCATCGCGAGAGTATGACGTGGATCCTTGATCAGAGATACCCGCCGGCAGATGGAAATGGTATGCACATGTTGGGTTCGTCATTTTCCGTCGTGTCGTTCACACCGCAGTTCATTGAACCTATGCGCGGTAATAGCGATATGTTCCCATGCTGATATGAATTACCGTGGGACCAGAAGCTATGTTTACAAACCGGAAATGAAACTACCTAGTAAGTTAACATAGCAAGAGTTTGTAGCCCAAGGCATGGGGCGTGCACGTTCCCCGAGTCCAACATAGACCAAAGCAATAATGAAAGTGGAGTGGTGCAGAAAAAGAGCGAACGCGGGTACGAAACATCGCATACAAACAAAAACCATCACAGCACGTTCATGATGCGCACGCTATCGACCAATTTGTTCAATATAGGCTGCGTAAGATCCCCCACCTGGACGGTAATCAGACTCTCCACGGCGACCCTCCTATATGCTGCCACATTATGGATGTTCGGCGCGAGCAAGAGCGCACCGAACGGCTGTTGCAGTCGAGCGATGAACTGAAGCGCTTGCATTTGCCTTTCCACAGGTGATACCGACGAAGGGGGTTGGAGGGATGCTGCGTATCTACGGGTCATGGCGGGCGATTGACCAAATGGCCAGACTAGGCCAGCGGGCCACGATGCTCGTGTTTGCCTGGCTGTGGATGCGAAATTGGAAGGGCCGGCGGACGACAACAACTCGCTTATCCAAGCAGAGCGGTCATCTGTAGTCTCTTCGGGTATCGTCCCCGCTACCCTTCCAACTGGCTGTCGATCGAGGAGGAAGTCAACCCAAGGATGAATGAGGTATAGGGCAGGGAATCGTGTGAGATCCTCTTCTGTCCTGATCTGCACAGCTCCGAGCGCGGTGGTCTGTGCACGGAAAATACGTCCAGAACTGAAGCGAGAGGCCGACAAGGGCCCGAGTTTGAAGACGATGCATGGAAGCTTCATTCGTTGACCCACGAAAAATGGTACAGGAAGGTCATTGAGTCGGTCATACATTTTCATGACCAAGGTGAGATCGGGTGGGGAGTCCTGTAATTGAGTAGTGAAGGTATTTATTTCAGTACCTTTGAGCAACAGCGGAATGTGGGATGTCGGGAGCTGGTTGAACACGGTAATATTGGCAGGGAGACAGCTGTTGAAGCTCCCAGATCGTCCAGTCCATGCAAGGATATTCGTATCACCAGAGCTCGTGAGCACCTGCGCCAAGAATTTCCCCAATGCCTTGTCCCCCTCTCCATAAACAACCGTCAAAGAAACGGAAAATATTCCCAGTAATGAGTAAGCTGCATCCTCGATCCGTGTTGTTTGGCGAAGCGAAGCTAGACGAAGCTTGTCTCGGATGTCATCCAAGCCCGGTCGGAGCGCCATCAATGCTTGCGCTGACACGCCGGTTGCCTCCTCCATCTCCGAGATGATTTCTGGAGACTCCTTGTGGTTTGGAATGTCAGGGTCCAAGTATGGCTTCCAGTCCTCCGTGTAGAATCGGACCACCTTCGAGGCATGATATTCTTGCAATGTCCATGCCCGAGTGTTCCAAATGTTCCGCACGAGATCACCGCGCTTCGACGGTGAGTGGACGCCACGAAGGAAAACAATTGTCACTGCAGAGCCTTCGTACCACTTGAACATCGCAACCAGGGACTCTTGAAGTACGACGTGATCGGCTTTGTTGATACAACACGTATCACTCCACGCCCAATGGAACCCAGCATCCCGTACAATCTTACAGAACATCTGGAGCTTGTCGTGGGTGAGAGACTCTTCGAGATCGTACACCACGATATGTATGACTTGTTCGAACAAAGGCTCGCTGTCTTCCCACTTGTGCGAAAATGTAGCATAACGGTAATACTGCGCCACTTCGTGGTTGATGCGGGCATGGTCGATGTGGGTGGTCATTGAAGAGACCAATTCCCGAAAGATTGGTTGCGTTTTGAATGAGGCTGCCTGCCCATATTTGTCAAGGAGACGACCGGAATCGGTATTAATGAGCACCAGTGGAGATTCACGAATGGTGTTCTCAATGGCCACGCGAATGGCTGTCTTTGTCTGTCCTGGATTTACAAATTCTCGACGGCGTTCTACACGATGTTGTCAATATGTAAACATCAGCACAACGTTGATGCACTCACTACGAATTTTTGGATCAGGGGACGACGATATCTTCAAGAGCATCGTCTCGAATGTGTCTATGGCATCGTCATAACGTCCTGCCTTGTGTAGTGCTGCATGCCTTCTCTCGTAGCCCAGGGGAGATGATGGATCGAGTGTAATTACCTAAGGACAGTTCAGCCAAGAGCATTAACTGGCAGGAAATAGTACAACGCACATCGCTTGCATCATCCAACGCATCTTCCCACAAACCAAGAGCTACATACGCCTTACTTCGTTTGATGAGGAGGTTTTGAGGAGCAGTTGGATCGAGAGATAGTGCAGCCGAATACTCGGAAATGGCCTTGTCGTGTTGCTCGGCATTCGCCGCAGCGTCTCCGCAGCACACTAGTTGTTCGAGAAGACCCCGCTTAAAGTCTAACAGGAGATTGCTCATAAAATACAACACCCATACAGTATATGAGATCACTCACTAAGAGCCCATTCCGCTTGTTCTGCATCTAGGTTTTTATCTCCTCCCAATTCGTTCATCATTTGTTGGAAACAGTCAGTCGCGGCCGTTAGTTGGCTGAGCGTTTCGAGACGGCCACAGAGGGCTCGATAAATCATGAACCTCGGGGCTGTGAACTTCAGTGTAACGAACTGTCAAGCCGATAATAAATATAGAAGTAAAATAAGGTACTTGCATCGACAGCAATAACCAAGGCTTCTGTCCATGATCTACCTGTCAATTGTAATTTTGCCCACTCTCTCAAAAGCGGGGCGAAGAATGTTGAATGGAGGGTCGTGTCACCACTGCTTTCTGGGGCTGAGAGGCATCGTTGCACAAAATCTATTGCAAAATTTCAGCTACAACGTGGAGAAAGAAGTAGTATAATTCACCAGACATCCAGACAATAAATTGTCCCGTCACATGAACTTCGTCGGCAATATCTATCATATCCAGTAGACACTTGCCTGCCTCCTTGATGTGACCCGCCGCATAGAGGGCTTCACAAAGATGCCGTCGAATCGTGATGTGAATGTCATCAAATTCCCAACCAGATATCTGTCAGAGTTTGTAAACGATTTCTACACGCTGCAATACAGCCTTTAGTATACCTACCAGTGAGACCACGAGCAGTGCTTGACTCGTGTGAGGTCGCATTTGGTCTCGAGCACGCTCGAATAAATGTATTGCACCCATGTAATTACCACACTCCATACGCCAGCTTCCAAGGAGAAGACGCATATATGCCTGCTAGAAATGTCAGCAGTGATGTTGTCTCGTGTCCATGCATCCTGCACGCGCCTGAACTACATGGAATATTGAGTTGAAATGCACTGTATTGATGAGGTCATCTATGCGGGATATCGCGTCCTCATGTTCTCCGGCTATAAATACAACAATAGCCTAAGTAATATGAAAATCTGAAGATTACCAAGGTTGAGTACATGGGACACGTACCTTAATTAAAAGGAGAAAGCTTACGTGGGATTTATGAAAGTGTTCGAATGCGATGTCGCACGCCCGGTATGCTTTGTATTTTTCCCCCTTGCAAACATGCGCTACAATCTTTGCGATGTAGCCAAGTATGGATGGCCGAATTTCGATGGACTTGATGTAGGTTAGTGTCTATGTGTGCAAGAGTAGAGTAGACGAGACAAGACCTCTTCGGCGTCTTCGATCGCAGTGTCCCACTGCTGCAAGCGGACTCGGACGAGAGCTCGACTAGCATGTGCTTGGTGGCTTGGATAATGGAGAATTTCGGCAGATAACAATGCTTCCGTTCTCGCAAGTTGACCATGCTTCCACGAATGGAGTACAGGATCGTTGATCTGCATGTCTGGCTCCTACATGGAGGACGCGAGCACTAAGAAAACCATCCAAATTCCTACTAGAGACGACACTCACCCCAATGCTGGACAGCCTTTTGATAGTGACCTTCCCTTCCTCACCAGCGATTTGAATTGCGATAACCCGGTCATCAGGAGAAATCACAACTGAACCTATTTTCTCATGGTGTCGTACTTGAGCAATCTGGGCCCGTGTCGACGGGTCCCACAATGTGACAGTAAGGTCACTACAACATGCGATTAATTCTCCATGTTTCTGTACGGCAGTGCGTGTGTAGCAGTTTATATTGGGAACTGGCCATTCCGAGACCACCGACCCCGTGGATGGTTCAATTTTCTTGACTTTACCGTCGGACACGGCGACGAGCTGATTGTTCGACCAGAGAAGACCAGCGCAGTGTGGCGGGGTTACTTCCATCGGGATGTCCACAAGCAAGCGACCTTCTTGACTGTCGTAGATTCGAATGGAATTGCGGGTGGCCGTTGCGACTCGGTCCCCTTGCGGCGAGTATTTCGCCGATGTCAGGCAGTGCTTGTGACGGAGTGGACCGACCACTCGTTTGCGGGTTGTGATGTCCCATATCGAGGCGGAGCAGTTCTCCGATGGTGTGATGATACGATCCGGCCAGTCGGGCGAGAAATCGACGTCGTGGATAGCGCAAGAGTCCTCCCAGTGGAGGAAGACTTGTTGATATGTCTTTGAATGCCAAACAAACAAAGTTCCCCAGCGTGTCCCTGCCGCGATCCATCTGCCGTTCTTCGATGTGCAGAGACACCAGACATCCTTTGCTTCCATCCTTGCTGACATTTCTTTGTCACCATCTTCCACTTGCCACATTCGCACCGAGTCGTCGTGGCCGGTCAAGAGATATTCGCCATTCGCCGAGAAGGCCATTGCATTTAACCGACGACCAACGTCGATTTCAACCGGGTCTTGTCTAACGGTCAGCATCAATGCGGCCCTCCATCTTGTCACTACGTACTGCTCATCCTTGACGACGTGGTGAGTCAGCGATTGTAATGGACGAAGAGTCAATGAACAAGCGCGCGCTTTCCTTGCAAAGCTGTGTATCCATTGCTATTACCTGGTATGGCCTGCGCAACCTCTCTCTCTTTTTGGCACTCGGCCACCGGACCCTTCCTGATCCGATCCCGGGCAGTGTTACTTCATGAAGGCAGGTATGATCCCACTCGACGAGGTTCTACACTGCGATCCCTCAGTATTTCACGACCTCCTACATCCAAGTAGACAACGTAGCGAGCTAAGAGTCTTGGCTTTTTCAACCGACCTGGTCAGCACGTTAAACCCCTTCGTTCCTTACATTTCCACTGAATAGGCGTACAGGCTAATCATCGTATCGCTCTTCTTCCCTGTCGAGTCATTCCTTCTGATAGGGAGACATGCTCCATGGTAACAGGCACGTTGAACCATTTGAGTTCTGTGTTCGCAATGCAACGCCCCCAGACCGATACGATACAGGTATGCACTTCAATATGAGCGCAGTGTTTCAGACTGCATACTACTGGTTTGGGGTGTCTGCGCGCGCAGCGGTCTGAATGGCCTAATGCTTGCATTCGAGCTCTATGTTAGGCACGGCAAGTAACTTCCCTCGTCTGCAACGACTGGCTGACCCGCGGTCCAGCTTCTCCGCTCTTTTTCTTTTCTCGCACCCACCCTCCACTCCCTCCCTCAGGCGCTCCGTCCATCCGTCTACTTACAAGGTAAGTACCCACATGTCCGTTGCACTTCGCTTAGTGGATCTTTGTTCAGTGACCTGATCTGTGCTCAACCCAACTTCGCAGCTCGCTCACCCCTGCAGTGCCTCGTGCTTTCGCCCACGTCCTTTGTACACATCTCTCTTTGTCTACCTCCTGGATGCGTGTATCCACACTGTCAATCATTATTGTATGCGATTGATCTTCATGGACGGATGTCTCATTGCAAATGCTACGTGGAACTGCAACTCAGTTCATGTCTATAACACTCATCGAGGAGTCACCTCCCCTCATCGAGGTGCCAATCCAAGTAGGTTCATGGTTCAACGTTCGACGTTCCGCGGTTCCCTTACTTGGGTGAGTCACGAGTGATAGCAAGCAACTCTCCGCCTTACCTTGGAGCGACAACATCCACTGTCTCGATGTCTCCATCCGGATGACGTTCTCGACATGGTTTATTCACAGTATTAAGGATGCTATCTGCATCGCTCTGTCAAGCAATGGCAATTTCATCGCAGCTTCTCCCGGTTCATCGGTGTCGTTCTGGGCTATGATGACACGAAAACAAATCGAGTTTGTCATCGAGCACGCTCATTAGGTCTTGTCTATTGCTATATTGGAAACTACGACCTCGCGGCTTTGGAAGACAAGACGATTTCTTTTAGCGGCCTCTGCGATATGCTTCCCTAATCCTACCTTGTCGTTGTAAGCGATTTACCACAGAATTTTGGTTCGTCCGATGGACTGCTACTGAACCGTAACTGTTATCCCTTCAATATAGACTCGCTCCTCGCTCACAACTGTCCTAAACAATTGTAAAAAGTGATGTAACCACACCGTTCCGGGTTATTTAGATCCCAGTATCTAATACATATACCGTCCGTGGTACTGAGTGTAACCACTCACTGGCAGTATCATCTGCCTTTTGGCTTAGCGGCTAAGCGCGGCGGTCTAGTCGTTACAAGTGATTTACTAACACGAGTGGAGCACGACACGTGAAATCTTTGATCCTGCAAGGTGAAACCTGAAAAGGTGAGTCTCCTGGGCCAGGGACATAGCCATCAGTTTCGTGATTGTTTGGAGTGTGCTGTTTCGTGCTTGCCAATGAAACGACGAACAAGTAGCGAGTCATCCCAGACGGATATAGGCGTTGTGGGGTAGTGTAGAAATTATTCGGTCCCTATTCCTCAGAATTCGTGACCATATGCCCAGCGCCCGCTCGAGGAATTTGAGAAGAAATATGATGAGTTTGTCACTGCTAGCTGTTTCATTGAAGTGATCTTCATTATTGACTGGTCATAGGACAGGGGATATTAGTGATTCATAGTGGTGAGTGGTGACACAAGCTGGGTCAAGCATCAGGAATTTTACAAAGATCTGATTTGAGCTTATTACGGCTATTTTGACTCATGTGACACTTGAGTGGTTCCCCACTCTCGATATTCTTGTTGTACATACCCAATACCAGCTCTTTCAGTGTTCGCTCGACCCTTTGTCCCTACAACTGATTTGGATCATTGGTGTTCATAACATGGGCAATGCTGACTTGAATTCTCTCTGATTTTCTAGAATGTTGTATCGAGAAGTTAATGAAGCTCGGCGATGCCGCAAAGGATACGAAGAAGGACGACAAGGCCGTCGGGTACTACTCGGACGCATCATGCTCGACAAACCTCAACGAGATTCTGCTTATATGCAGCAATGAGGTATAAACCGTGTCTCGTGTCCCGTCGAGTGTACCTTACTGATCCGTACTTTTAGCTCATCGAGCTCGACCCATCATCGCACAAAGGGTACGAGGGGAAGCATGCTGCATTAAGCGACATATGCGGTTGCAGTGAAGCATTTGAGGCATTCAGGACAATGCTCTCGAAGCTCGAACAATCCTCCAATCCACGGATCCGTGGTAAGCCATTCGTGGATGTCCGACATAACAAAGAGTTCTGACTGGTGTTGGACAGATCTTCGTTGTTAGTATCTCGACACCACTCCCTTGATCCGGTTCCAACGGGTGTGGTCGGGCACCTGTTGCATTGACAAAAAGGATAATATGGTGTTACAAGAATCGCTGGCTGCCATGTTCATGTGGTATCATGGCTCTTCCCTCACGCTCGTCCACCGTGGTGTCTGGTCGCACTCCCAGAAACCCGGTGGCCTGCAAAGAAGTATCTGGAACACCCGCGTATGGACGTATCAAGAATATATTGCCGCCGAGACGATCTAATTCTATACAGAGGACTGGAAACCATACCTCGGATTGGATGTGTTCAATCACAAGGAGTCGCCTACAGTCATTTCAGAGATGGAGCAGGCATCTAGTGTGTCCGCAGGTGAGTTGGCTGTGCTTCGCCCTGGGTTAAAAAGGGATCGTGAGAAGCTGTTTTCGGCTTCGACGCGCCACACGACGCTTGTTGAAGACATCGCATATTCACCGCTTGGCATCTTCAATGCTTCGATCCCTGTCATATACGGCGAAGGTGATCGCGCTGTTGGTCGCTTCTTGGTGCATATTCTGACTGGTTCGGGCGACGTGAGAATTCTTGCTTGGGCCGGTCGCGCGGGCACCTCCAATAGCTCCTGCCTGTAGACCTCACGGCCTACAGTCAAGTCGCACCACCACATGTCCCACAATCCATTGAAATGGCTGAGATGGATCAAATAGTGTCCATCATCCCAGCTCTCTCCCATCTCGAAACGCTGCATAATCATCCTCACCAACTTCTGTCACCATTCATGGCCGCTAGTCGACTCCGACTTTCCGGCCTTGTCCTTCACGTCCATCAGCTGGTTTGCACCTCCGATCCAGATCCAGTGACGAACCTTGGTACATATCATGCCACGACACTTGCGTTTGGGGACATCGAGATCAAGACAGTAGATGACCTTACTGGGATGAAGGAACTCTGTCTTGTCCATCCATGGATTCGCCCTTTGCTCGACCAAGAATTCTCAGTCAGTGCAACTGCACCTGACAAGACAAAACAAGCCCTTCGGCTCCTCGCCCGTCTCAAGCAGCCATTTGGGGCACTCTTGTTCGACCCATTGTCACGTATCGAGCATAGACGGGTAGCTGTGGACAGTTTGATCATGGTTCAGATTCGTGGAGAGGTGTCGCTGACCAACTTGATAGACAATGTTTGTACGATAGAAGTGCAGTGGTCTTGGCTCCTAGAAATTATAAAAGGAAATGAAAACCTTTCTTTCCTCGTTGTCATCTAAGTATGCTCCAAATGCGAAAAAGGGCGGCCGACGCAGACGACATGTTCCACTACCAGCTGAGAGGGGTGAGATGGTCAATCTGGTTACTATATTGCACTGATCATCTGATCTGTCCCAGGCTAAAATGCTGTACGTCAGCCTTAACAAATTCCCCGCACCATAGTATGTATTAGAGACATTCAACCTACCTAGCCTAGTCCTTGTTCTGCACAGTTTTACTATAACCTGATATTGCAATAGGCCCATTCCTCTGTCACGATAGTCACTGCTTAATTCGTCATCTATATCATCATACGCCTCGACGCCCATCGCACTCCATCAGATATGCTATGGTTTGATTTTCCATAAAAAGACATATGATATGGCAGAGGATTTGAGGACGCTGCACTGGAAATGAACAACTACTACATCTTTCTTTCTGCGAACCTGATACTCGGCCGAGCATGTTTTCTAAGCTTCGTCTAAGGCAAAAGAATTGTGAGTGTTGGACGGGACAGTCGAAAGTATCATGCTGATGGAATCCTAAGCGCCAAGTCAGAGGAAGAATCGACCCTCCTCGAGAGGTAGTCACCAAGACGAAGCAACGACGCTCAAAGGTGATAAATGGAAGACGAGTGAAACGGAGACCGCAGTAGGGTCCCAAGAGTCGAGTGGAAACAGCTGCTCCTCTGGGGTCGTTCACCGAAAGGAAACGAAGCCAATCGTAATCAATGGTCGAGGTCGTACGTTTTCACTCGCATTCCTTTCTGATGGGAAGCACGTCTTGAGCGGTGGCTCGGAACACAAAGTTCGATGTTGGCGGGTGGATGATGGCAGGGAGGTGGGGATGCCAATGGACGTGGGGCGCATTGTTCCCAGCGTCACGGCGTCACCAGATGGAAAGTGGATCGTGAATGGGACAAACCCCCAGGTGATGGTGTGGAATGCGGAGACACACGAAAAAGTGACAGAGCTTATAGGACACAGCAACTGGGTTAATGCAGTTGACATCTCCCCAGATGGGAAGAGAATCGCGACTGGATCGCAGGACCGGACTGTCTGCGTCTGGTCGCTCTCGACTGGCAAGCAATTGCTTGGCCCGTGGAAACACAAATACCGGGTGGACTGTACGAAATTTTCTCCCGACGGATGTCTCATCGCCACTGCTACTACATGTGACCGTGACAACTCTGTTCGGGTATATCACTCGCAGGACGGTCACCTCCTCGTCGATGTTGCAATCAGAGTCGGCACAAATTGGAACAGTTCTCTTGCCTGGGCGAGCGATAGCAAGAGACTCTTTGCATTATCTTTCGATGGCAACATCCACTGTATCGACATCTCCACCGGAACATCCCTCTCAAAATGGGCCATTCACAGCAGTGTAAATGCTAGGTGCATTGCTGTATCAAGCAACGGCACATTCATCGCAGCCTCTGCCGGTTCATCTGTCTCTCTTTGGGATACCACCACGCAAGAGCAAATTGGGTCTGTCATCAGCTGTGCTGATCTGATCAGCTCCCTCGCTATATCAGCAAGCTTAGACCTTGTAACTGGTGGTGCACAGACGATTTCCATTCGTAGTCTCTGCGATGTACTTCCACTATCTTACTCCAGTGATGTAAGTGACCAAGGACATACCTTTGGCGCATCAGATGGATTTTACTCAACAGTAAACTACTTTCCATTCGGTATAGGAGATGGTGGAACTCGGGAAAATCATCCAAGAGCAGCGTATCCAGCTTCTGCAAGCTCATCGCGAGAAGGATGACCTTATCCAGTCACTACGTGCACAGGAGGAGAGTTCAAGTATGTCTAATGCCACCTCGACACAGAGTCCCTTGTGATTCACGTCTACTAGGTAGCACCATTGCGCTGGTTGAAAAAACCAACCAGGAACTCTGCAACAAGCTCGCCGAGTCTCAACGCACAACTGGTGAGACGATCAGGTCACTACGTTTACAGGAAACGAGTGCAAGTATGTTCATTGCCGCCAAGGCTCATACTCTAGTGATATTCACGTCTCCTAGACGACGAAATAGCACATCTCAAACTAGCCAACCAAGAACTCCAAAACCAAGCTGATGGTCTCCGCCGGATCATCCGTGCACACGAGCAAAAGCATCAATGCGGAGCTCTGTACACTCAAGGTCGCATATTGGATGTTGCGGAGTCTCTTCTCGAGATGGTAAATACCATGAGCGAGGATGTAATAGCCAACACATTACTTTCCGACTGGCTTACCGGTGAGTCTGCATGTCAAATGTTATGGTAGTGCATGAATCCCTGTTGTCAGGGTTTACACAGCGAATCGCTAAGACATTGGAAAAAATTGGAGACGAGGCCTGGAACACCGAGAAACGGGACGAAGTACTCGCGGCCTACTCTGCTGCGTTATTACTTAGCCCTCCGACCCCGAATGCCGTACTGGTAAAGTGGTCAAGCACGATCTTGAGTGGCTGCTCAGCGCGCGAGGCGTTGAGTGCTGCAGTCAAAGTATGCCATCTGCGATACATTGAATGTGTACAGTGACACTTGTTTAGTTCAAGGTGCCAAGATTCGTTGTTTACCTTACCATTTGCGATATTCTTGAAGGTGATGGTCGCCTCATGGAGGCAATCGAGTGTTTCAGACAGATGCGGAGCGTGCTACCAGACGACATAAATACCAACGACGAGAGGGCGGAGCAGGAACGCAGTATGTGGTTGGGGTAGCAATGTAGCCAGCTCTGACTCAAACCTCCCAGGATTTCTAGGTCGTTGCGTTAATAGGTTACTAAAGCTCTGCGACATTAGGATGAAGACTGAGAAGCATAGTGTGGCTATCAGACATCGCTCAGACACACTGTCTCCTTACCCTACAAACCTTGACGATATTCTCCTCGAGTACAGCAATGAGGTATAGGTCGTGTTGGGCGTCACATCAAGCATATCTCGCTAATCCATATTATCAGCTTATCAAGCTCGACCCATCATCGCATGAAGGATATGAAGGGAAGCATGCTGTGTCGGAATTAGCAAGCGCGCGCGTAGCCATAGCCACGACCACCGCCGACGATCACTGTGTTGGAGATCATCCCATTAGCTAGTACATACTTGGATAAGTCTCGTACAACATCGACTGGAGTCCTCACAGACTCGTGTTACAGATCGACCGTTCCCCAACATGTTATGAGCCCGCCTAGCGCGGAAATAAACCTCTGGCCAAGGTTAACTCGTTGCCATAAGACGGCCCGACTAGAACTACGACACCAGTCGCTCCCAGAGCAACCCTGAGATTGCCCGAGCCATGTCAACAGACCCGTCGTGCAGACGCACAAGCGGAATACCGCTCAGCATGGTCGGCCACCTTCGAGCGGCCAGATTCTCCGCCATATCAGGCTCCCTGAGCCCTCCTCTGGCTACTCCAAATCCAGAACCAATTCCAATCTTCGCTCCGGCCCCTGCACCTTGTGTCCCATCACACACATCGGAGGCTCCATCTTCGTCACGCAGATTGATGCTGCTCTCATCCAACATACTAGACGAGAATACAGACAGTGAAGACAAAGTCCACTTCATGCTAAAGAAGACCATCAATGTGCAAAAATACTATTTAAGCTTAGACCTAGACTCAACAGCATGAATTATGCCACATGGCTGTCTGTCCTCAAAGATGCATTATATATAGCCTCTCTACACATATATCTTAACAAGTCTTTCAGTCCTGACAACTTAGAAACCAACTGGCTTGGCCACATATGCTAGTACAAGGCCAACATGTTTGTGTTGTGAGGTTGGAATTGCTCGGCAGAGGTCTAAGCTAGGAACTATGAGAACCTCAGTAGATGTCAAGCTACTGATATTAAAGATACTACCTATGAGAACTATGGTAGGTTAGTACAGTAGTAATG
>JBBPKJ010000988.1:0-14185 GCA_038089195.1 Brasilioporus rufonigricans | reverse complement strand
CCTGCGCGTTGCAATAAATGAGACATGTGTTGCCACTATCCGTCACCAAGGGGAAACATACGCCACAATAGAACTCGATGGGCTGTTGCCATGAGGCCTTGTTGCTGGGGTTGGCCGCTCCATACGAGTTCTGACCCCAATACCTGGACAATCGCACTCAATGCGACATTCATCGGGACTAGAGGGGAACACATACACGGCCAACTAAACGGAGGGAAGTAAACGCATAAGGGAATCGGCGCCATGAACGAAGAAAGACATACGTTTGTATTGAGTGTCATATCAAACGCCATCACAGAAGCAACAAGGCCAAGACCCACTCCCAAACGGATCACGGGTGGTGCTCCAAAGGCAATCTGAGATACCATCCTCGGTAGGCCTGGAAACGGTATGTGACAACGTCCCGGCTGTGAATAGTCAAAGACGCGAAAATGCCCCCAAGGAGGCTGAAGACGTGGGTGAACACGAACAACGAAATGACCCATCTTTATGCATTTTCGAACATTCATATGGTCAAACATGGCGAATGCCCCTTGCCTTCACCGGAGCATCGCGGAAACAAGGACGGTGGGTCGAGTGGAAATTACTGATTCTGATTCGCTCAACCAGCAAGTAGGTCCAGATAACGGGGGCAATTTGCCTGTTCGTCTTCTGCATATGGGCAACTTGACACTTCGGATCGTACAGCATGAATATACTGAGCACGGGACTGTATACAGCCAGGACTAATGATGGCATGCTGGCGAGCATGGAATTCATTTATATGGTCAGTTTGGAGACAGACGATGGGCCGAGCAAAGAGGTTCACATACCCTACTCTTCATTGATACCGTATACCATGATGGTTTTGATGGCTGATGGTTCGGCCCCTGATGCGATCTCGTGATTACCATCAGGATAGAAGTGGAGAGCGAGATACATAGGAAAATCACTGGCCACGTGGGTGTCTGGGTGGTCGATAAGGAGCAATCGGACGCACCTAATAGAACTCTCGAGTCCAGATACCGTACGAAGTAAGACAGATCTGACTGGGCGATGAGTAGAGATCCGAGATAGACATCCTTGAACGTCCATGCGTCGTCGCGAGAAAATACGACGTACCCTCTACGAGGAAAAACCAATGCACTTGTTGAGCGTGAATCCACGCATCTTATTCGGAACAGGGTGGTTACGAGCAAAGATAAGCTACCTGTGGGTGGCCAAGGACACAGAAATGGGGGCCAAATGAGCCAGATGGTGACTACCATCGACGGATCAGTGCAAACGCGATCTGGTGCAGCGAACACGACATACCACTCTCGTAACTCGTAGACGGGTATTCTGAGCCATCTCCAAGAGTTGGCTACGTATACTGATATCACCCCGTGATCCAACACGTCACGAGGGGTTAAATTGTGCTCCGAATATCATGTCACAGTTCGACGTCGAGCACGCGCCAGACTGTATGATTCTCGACGAGGTATGGTGAACGCCGGCAAATCCCCATTCCACGGGGACGGCGCAGCACCTGTGAAAACTCGAAATAGCAACGACTCTAAAGCCTAGTCGAGGACGTGGCTCCCTCATAGCACCTGACGCAAGATGTGCACAGGACGAGATTCGATATATCTCGGTTAAAAGAAAGGAGATTTCCTGACTGACAGTGTCAGGGATTACTTCCGTCTACTCGGATGACACTAGCGTAAACTGAGCGCACGGATGGCAGGCGAGAAGGACCGTGTGATTCGTCCTGTCGTCCTTTCAAAGCAGCCCTAAACCCACGCTGCCAACCGCGGACGCGGCGGAGACGTCAATCTGAGGTGAACTCGCAGTACCGTGACGGATCCGAGATCGAAGAAGTGATGTACAATTCATTCAGTAAGTGATCCATCCTATACGGAAGAAATAACATGTCATAATCGCATAAAGAACGCGGAGAGTCCATCAAATATGTACTTGAAGACGACCTAGACGCCAGCCAAGCGATCGGGCTTTCATAACTCAAGTACAACAAAGAGATAGCACGAAAGGGAAAAATATGATCTAATTTGACGAGACCGACGAGGGAGACGATGCGAATAGCAAGATAAGAACAAAAATGAGAAAAACAAGACCGGGGTAGGTTTGCATAGGTAAGCCATTAATACACAGCGAGTAAGATAGAATACCAATTGGTGTTGATTATCTGGCTTCAAGGTTACGTTTGGGTGCATATCGATTTGTTCAAACTCCTTCGGGTCACAGGCGCCGGTGTTGACAGCCTAGGAAAATTGAGAACGGTTTTCGCTTTGGCACCTTCTGCGATTATTGGAGATCGTGCTTGGCTGGGTTGGTGTCCAGCTTCTCAAGCCCGTCCAGGAACAATCATCAAAGCTTCCAGCCTTTCTTCTAACCCCTTTCCCAATCCCTCACGCTCCCACTCCCCGCCCATATCGTCCAATAACGCGATACTGTCCCTGTCCTTGCTGTGTATCGACCCAGCACTCGAATGACTGTGGGGAAATCCTGTCACACTGGGGATGTGTGGAGGCGGCTCAGACGAGGCACAGGTAGTAAAGGACGAGAGAGGGACCGTGGACACGGGGGTGGATGCGAGGAGATCCGAGTAGGACATGAAAGAGAGCCGTTTCGAAGCGGCGTGCGTCGGGGAAGGTGGGTGGGAAAGATTGAGCGGGTGAGTGAAGGGGGACCCAGTATAAGTCGAGGAAGGAGAAACCGCGAATGGGGCTTGCGATATTGGCAGGGTTTGAGGCTGGTACGAAGGCTGAAGGTGGGTAATTGGTTGCAAAGGCGAGGCGGTCGGCAAGGGAAGGTGTTCGACCGTCGTCGAAGGGGATGACCCGGCGGATGAAAGTGTAGAATAGTATACTGATGTGGGTGTATTGATCGACGGACTCGATTTTCCTGCTTTCTTTGCCGTCGTTGTCGTCCCAACTGTAGGAGGGATAACAGGGGATGTTTGAATGGACAAGCGACCCTGATATTCCTTGGTAGGGCTCGATGAGAGCAGTGGTAATGCAATTGGGGCGGAAGGTGAGGAGGACCCAGGGACGCTCAATAACAAGCTAGAGCGATGTCTGGTAGGCGATCTGCCACTAGTTGGACTGGGACTCCTACTCCTGAGGCTCCCGATCGGACTGGCAAAACCGCTTCTGAATGCTCTGTCCCTGTCCCTGGCAGGAGTAACGACAGCGATGTGATCCTCCTCCATAGGAGAGGCGGATGCAAGGATGGATGCGGCAGAATCAAGGACAGAAGGAACGCTTTGTTCGAGCTGTTCGGTGCCTTTTGATCTGGGAATACGGTGTGGGTTGGGTGGGTGGGAAGATGGGGGCGATGGAGGACCTATGGGTTCGATATCTCGTTCGAAGATGGCTGACGAGGAAGAGTGGCTGGATGGAGACAAAAGGATGCCGCAGTCAGCAGGAAAGGACGAGAAAGAGTGTGGCGAGTCTTACGCTGATGTGGGCGATGAGGGTATGGAAGAGGGTGACCGAGACCCGAGTCTTGCGTTGCCCGTCTGCAACAGCTGCGAGGCATGGGACGACAGTCTGTGTTCCCTGTGGGAGGGGGTGAGGAGGGTCGAGTTTGAGGTCATCCGACGAAGATCCACAGGGGGCGAGTGGTTGAGTGGTGCGACCATGTTGGCTGCGAAAAAGAAAAGGAGACGGTCAATACGACGACACGAGCGACGCCAGGAAATAAATACTTGCGTTGTTGGGATTCTTGGACGGTAGACAGGGTCATCATTGTTCGAACAGCAAAGTGGCAAGGACGGAACAAGTTTGGCCTTAATAACGAAATGACCGCAGTGGCGTTTTCTTGTTCCACCCCACCGAGACACCGGCAACGGCACCCTCCATACCAGGATACACGACCCCCTGCAGAGGGGTTACCATCATCGATATCGGCATTGTTGTGCCTTTTTATCGCTGTGTCCTTCAAAAGCCCGCAGTAGCAACGGGCTTTGTTGATCACGAGTTCTTTGGCTGTGTCCGTTCCGTGGGCATTGTTCGCCGTCGTGCTCTACCCCAGGCCCAGGCAGCTCGTCGAAGCACCTATGTACACCCCAAAAGCCACCACAGTGTTTGACGGCATCGAAAAATTTCTGCAATCAGTCTGATGCTGTCAACGCCGGTTCCCCCTCGACCCTGCTTTTCCAGCTATCGTACCACCGCGCATCATGACTCGGATGGACCTTCCACTTCTCAACGGCGCATCCCGCAGCCTTGATAGCGTTGCGCCCCTGAGTCGAAGCCTCGAGTCACCCCTTTAAGCTTGATCGGAGTCACCTCTGAGTCGTGGGCACTCCAAGTGACGCCTGTGTTTCAACTCTCAAACGGTCAACGAGTGAATCCCTCTGAAATGGAAAAACGCCGTGTCGCACTCGCCGAATCCGTGCATTGCTCGGCTATACCAGAAAGTTCAGGGCATAACAATAGGATGAATCCTTACGGTACACTCACACCGATTTCTTCGGTACAGCACGGCATTCGGGAACTGCCTCGAGTGTCGCGTTACAGGCTATAGCGTCGACGTACACACGGCGGTGCGAAGATGACTTGCCGTGTCGGACGAGTTTCGGAGGTACAATCACGCAGTGCCCTCGTTCATGAATTGATGACATCACTCGGGGCGTGTGATGTGGGCGAAAGGACGAATGTCGTCGATAGCAACCGATCCCAAATGATCGTGTGGGTTATCATAACAGCCCAGTGACTTTCCCATCAATGCGCTGGCAATGCGGATAGAACCCCGTGCAGAAAACCATGACGAGTAAAGAAGCAGGGAAGCAAGAATATACATGGGAAATAACAAGCTAACAGAATGGGTACAGCAGTCCATCAAAGTCGTACGTAACAACGTCCACTGCTACGGCCAGAGGTCCATGTGACCCAACAGAAACAGTCGATACAGTCCAACTGGCATCCGGTACATATAGTCGCAATACACCAGCTGTCTAATCAAAATATCTTTGATGATGTAAACACCATCCAGGACACAACAAGAGCCTATGAAATACGTCAGCGGCATCAGTACCAACAGTGTCCCTCTATTGTCAGAAGGAAGTATTAACTGACCATGATTGGTATCCACCGTTCAGCTCAGTCCACATTCAGATACAGGGACCTGGACGAACGTCACATCCACCGTACCAAACGCGACCGCCTGACCACCCGTCAGGAAGTCCATCGCCGCCGGCGAGGTCGTGAATCCGGTCTGGCTTCTGTCTACAGCCAAGAGATTGATCGTAGTGCTGCCGTACGTGACAGCGTAGCACGCGCCGCATTGGGTAGAATTCCAACCTTCCACGGTGTACACTGCACTGACGTTGGGAAAGTTGGGGAGCTGGCCAAGTGTGCGGTATTGGGGGTATTTGGTCTCAATACCGTTATGGCCGGTGGAACATGCCACGTTATCGAGGGGGAGGTCAGAGTTGCCGTAATTGCCGTCGTAGGACAGGGATGCTGGGGTCTGTGCAAGGACGTGAACGCCAGAGAGGACAACAAAAAGTAGAGTGGCAAGGTAGTACATGGTTGGTCTAGGATACTGAATGTCGATGACGGAGGAAAGGATGCGCTACAGTCCAACGAGAACAAGGACCCACTTTATACGCACGCCGAGCGAATCGAGAACCTTACCCCGAAAGACGTACTGTGCGGAGAAAGGGGGGACATGAGGCGTTTGGGGAGATTCTCTGGTTCGGCAAACGCGCTACGAGTGTCACGGGAGATGAAGCATGTAGTAATGTTGTAAAACGAAGGGTGATATGTACATACCTTCAAAGGGTTGCGGCTATGAGCCATATCGACTGGAATGACGAGCGGCGACTGCTTTTTACGCCGGTGTGCGAATGTTTCAGATTTGCATCGTACGACACTTGGTGATGCGTCGACACAATGCTTCCCGGTTTCCTCGCGACGGAAGCTGATTCCCGCACTACTCACAACCGCGCGCACATGGACCCAAATAGCCGTCAGACCACAGTCATCTCCGTTTGCAGAATGCTCGCTCGTCACGTACCGTGTGGATAGTCATTCATTGTCCTAATCAACCGTTCAGCAGCTTCGGACCTATTCTAGAAGAGCATGGTACAAGCCGCGGTCATACCTGTTTCGAATTGTTCTTCTCTGCAGGGTGCGAGTCGCCGTTTCAAGCGTCGCAGGAAGTCGATGTTTGAGAACGGCGCGAGGGAGACGGGAAACTTCATCACATGGAGTAAGCTCAATGCTCCGACCCTGCCAAGCGCCTGCCATTACGAAGAGCGTTCGTCTGTTTTCAGTGACGGATGTGCAACGTGCATGTTGCGGACCAGGAAATGCCGCGGTTGTGCTGTCGAAGCTGAAACATCATGCTCACGAGGCAAAAGCCTGTCTAGTTGCTTCTATCATCGGAAAAACAGTGTGTTTCATTATTCATATTGAGCAGACCAGAATTCTGGGATTCGTACCAAAATCCGGATTCTGCAGGGAAAGAGCCATACAGAGACCACACCAGCCTCTCATGAAACCGAAGTCGGACACTGAAGAAAGTAGAAGCCACCATTTTCAGTATACGGAAAGTGTTCTTCCTTTAGCGTGTTCTTGTATCAGAACTATGCCTATTTGGACTATCTAGCTTTGCAGGTCAGTTGCGGTCCTGTCGGGTCAGCGCACACGCGTTGAAAGTTAATCCCTTGGGCAAGTGCAATTCGCGAAAATGCTACTGACAGTTTGCGACACGAACGCGAGTGCAGTTTCAATAACATTTCGTGTTTCCGGGTTCAACCCCATAGCGTGGTGTATCAGGGTATCTCCGTCGATATCTCAACAGCGACCATCGGCACCTTTGCGAATAAGCGAAGAAAGTACCAACCTCCACTCTTGATGAAAGTTCCAACGTTCAGCATCTCCATACACGCGCCACGACCTTGACGCAGAGAATGGAAAATCTGGAGGAAGTAGACCGCTACAGGGGGGAATCCTGGCTGAGTGGAAAGGTGGCGAGGGGTTCCTTGCGGGGCATTGGGCACAAAATGGAGATAGTCAGCCTGAATGAAGAATTAGGTGGCCCACAAACATTCCTCGTCGTCAAAGGGCCGCATTATCACATGATGCGGCCAGCCATTTCTGGTAGAATCAATCCGTTATATAAGGAAACAAATCACCGATGAGGCCACATGATGCGGCAACACGCTGGAAGACACGGTAGAAGGAAGCAGGTTGTGCAGTGTAAGTGACAGAAGATATTTCGCGACAGAGATGACAGAGTCAGCTGCTGGTTTTCATCATCCAGACATTGACCAATGACTTGTAATAGCCTCTCTTCCTCCTCTGGTCTCAACCATATACCGTTCAATGTTACGTATCATTGAACGCAGTGCCACTGCTTGTGTCGAGCAGTTGAGATTTAGTAAGGACAATACATCTGAGGATGTGACAAACAGCAACAGATAATTGGCTATTGGGCGGTAGTCTTGCTCTGCAGCAATGCGAAGGAGAGGTTCACCATGTAGACCTGGGACTGATGGGTTGCACCTAGCGTTAATGAGTATATGCGCAATTTCTAGGAACTTTGTTGCAGGGCTCTCATCCTGCAGTTCCTGCGCAACATGATTGTAAGCAGATGATCCAAGGTGCCAAAGTTCTCACCAGATGCTCCCGTAAGCAAAAAAAATGGAAATGAGCCCTGCGGGAATGGAAGAGTCTAATGTCAGCCTCAATAACCCTATCCTCTCGCCACGAAAACTCCGTTGGATCGAATGGTTGCACCTCACGGTCGACTTTGCACAAGCTCCACATCTCGTCCAACAGTAGTCAAGCACACTTCGGGTTCGGTGGCAGACAGCCAGTTTATGAGTCGGTCGTCAAGCAAATGTTGATGCGAAAGAAGGGGATCTCTGAGGATCTTCAAGATGGTTGTACATGCGCCAACGATTGCTTGGAGTTCCATTTCCAATCGGATAATGGAGAGCCCTTGAATGGTTCGTGTGATCAACAGCAGTGAAACGAGAATCCTCTTGGCCCATGAAGTAGCTCTGTTACATGCACAGGAGAAGCACACGATAAGTCGAGACTGTCACGGTGAGCGATAGTATACTTAGTACTCCCACTTTTCCAGTTTGCGTTTGGCTTTCATCATGACCGTTAAGTGGTTCAGCAATGTTCGTGGTCAATAACTTGTGATCTCGAGATAGCATCCAGTTCTCGCTGAAAGTCAGTAACTCGACAATACAGTAGACTATCAATGATATCCAGGTAAAGTCAAACTTGGTAAGCGGAATTTCCCACAACGACCTCACATGATAGCCTGGTGACCTGGGCCAGATTGTCTATGAGGCACAGGCTGGAGTCGGATGACGCTGTCCGTTCCACATCGTCTCGTAGCCATTCCATCGCCGTCTCCATTGCTGTGGCCCGTCCAACCACCCTAAGTGGTCCCAACTTGTCTTGCGCCTCAACATGACCTCCTGGGTTTCTATCTTGACGTGTCGCTTCGTTTTGTTGCTGCCGTCGTTCCTACCATCTCTGAGACGTTCCTGATACGTATTTTGGCCTGTCTCTGCAACGGCTTCGCTTCCAGGGTCATCCAGCTTGTCTGGAACTCGTCATAGTGAGTTTTCTCCGCCCAATTGTTTGAAGTGTTCCCTGGCGCATTCTGACGCGGTTCGTAACTTCTTCGGCCTATTCCAATGCTCTTCGTCGCTGTTCATCGCTCTGGATGCGTCCGCTGGTAAGTTTTTATTCACAGCTCGTACACCCTCTCCTCCCCTCGACCTCGACGCTCAGGGGTTCACGCGCTGCATTCCCTGCTCCGTCTGGCGGTTCTGGCGGTTCAGGTACATCTATTTGGGTGTTCTTTGGTCGCTCTTGACACTGACTCGTCGTCTTCGTAGCTAACGACCTCGGTGTGAGATGTTGTGTCTCGCCACCGGGCACCGTTCGTTTGTGCCGTTGTGGTCGTTTTTCCCGCCATTCTCTCTACCGCCTTGGACCTCTCGACAGCCTCGACATTAGTAACCGCACTCGTATCGTCAAGCGACTTGTCCGTCACGTCTGCACGATTTTGTGCCTCGTCGACTGGGTTCGTTTCCATGTGTATCACCATTCGGGACCTTCATTTCGCATTTGGCACCCTTCTACTTATCCTCGTGTATGTCTTTGTCACTTCCAAACTCCATTCGTAGGTCCGCGTGATTGCGTGCAGGGTCTCCTGGGAATGCTTGGCGGTGTAAACGCTCGGGTATGTTCGTCGTGCGGTCTCCCATGAATCGCCAGTGCTGACCTTCTCGTCTAGCTAATCGCCTCGTTCTCTGACCTATGCCGTCCATCTCCACGGCCTCGATGCGGCCCCCACAGGTCTTCTCGAGCGTGCCTGTGTAGTAAGCCTCCGGGTCACCACTGTCTCCTCGGCTCTCCGTCGCGATGGGACCCTCCCTGGACATCCAGACCTCCAGCTCTAGTCCCTTTCCAATTCCCTTCCTTGGCCCTCTCGCCCTCTCTGCCTGCCGTTGCGACCTCGCTGCCAGCTTGCTTCTCAAACGGCTTGGCTCATCAGCGATCTCTCTGCAGACCCTCTGATTTGCCATCTCGGGTTCCTGGGGTGCGACGGGCTTCGGCTCTCTCACCATCACTATCCCTACTGTCCCTCCAGCCCCTCGACTCGACTCTTGTGAGGTGCTTCGTAGTAGGAAAAAAAATCCGGTGTTGTTTTAAATCATAAATGAAAGTGTATCTTGTCGTATTGGGATGTAAGCTTGAACAGTGTTTTCGAAAAGTCCTTCAATGAATGCTTTGATACTATGAAATCCAGTTCCAGCTATCCGGCTCGGGTTGGTAGACTGTCTCATAAGCCATGGTAAGTCTTCTCGTCCAAGTCGTGGGTGATCTACTGAGTGTGAGTAGGCTCATAACCCGTAGAATACTCTAGATGTAGTCACTAGCTTGAAAGTAGACTACTGTACCTAAGGTTCGAAATGTCCAACAGGAACATAGCAGCGCGAAAACAGCGCCATGTAGACGCAGAGCTTAATAACCTAAAGGCTATACGGAAGCCGGACGCGCGACAATGATCGAGAGACAACAGAACTCAGTCGTTGTGCGGAATGCAATGGACTAGATCAATTACCTATCAAGAGATAGTAGAACTGCATGCACGTAAGCTCAAGCAGGTAATGGATACGGGAAGACAGCACACCCCAGTCAACATGCGGGAATGCAATGGACTGGGGTGCATGGTCGCAAAACAGGTACTTTACGTACACGTGTAGTCGCAATACATCCAAGGCAAGTGCGAGCAAAACAAGGGAGCGTTCTGCCAAGATTAGGTACGATTGCGGGTCGAAAAACAATAGTCTGATCAATGCTCGATCACGAAAAGGAAGACAAAAAAAACAAGGCTCGCTGGTTACGGCACGGTCCGGTCGTGCTCGGGGTGTCGCCCGGGCCTACAACTTCCAACATGATACACAATCGCAATACACGGTTATCTTTGTCCTCGACGGGGTAATACGCCTGCGAAATAAGTTAGCGCCCAAGCACGAAAGCTCCCTAAGAAGTCGCTAACCATCTCTAGCTACCACGTTCAGTCCAACGTAGGTAGGTTGCACTCCGACGGGGACACCAAGACGGACGACACGTTCACCCTACCAAGCGAAACCGCTTGACCACCAGTCAAGGTGTCCATCGCTTTCTGAGAGACCGTGAATCCAATTTGGGAGACATCCACAGCCAAGATGTACAACTTGGCGTTTTCGTAGGTGATAGCATAGCATGTGCCGCACTCCGTGGAGTCCCAACCCGACACGGTATAGACTCCACCGATGAATGGAAAGTTGGAGAGCTCGCCCAGTTTGGTATAGCCTCTGGTCTCGAGACCGTTTACCCCATTGGAACATGCTACTTGACTCAAGGAGAGGGTACGGTCGTCATAGACAGTGTCGTAGGCAAGCGTTGTCACGATCGAAGGCTGCCCGAGGGCACAACAACCAGAGACGAAGGTGAGGCTGGCAACGAGAATGGCAGTAGGGCGGTACATCGTCCACTAGAGAAAAGAGTGTCGGTAGCGAAGAAAAGGATGTATTGTAGTTGAACGAGAGCATAGGGCGGTTTTATACACATGCCAAGCAGCTCGGAGAACCTTACCCCCAAAGAAGTGCTTGTCGGAAGAAAAAGGGAGAGGCGGCGTTCATCCTAGGGGAGATTCTTGGGTTCATCTGCAGCAACGCGCCAGGGTGACACCTGTCATTCAAACGATCGTTTGTACCTTACCGGACATATTAGCGGATTCAAGGAGGAACCTCATCATTGAACGCCAGTTTAGCTGTTACATTATCAAGTTGTGCCTTGTCGTGACTCACTGCGACGATGAATGACAACTCATTGCTACACAGTCGTACGGATCTTTTGGTCATTCGACAAAGTGGCAGGAGGATCGTACGACGCTCCTCGATGATGTGACATGTGGAACCCGCCCGACGCCTCCAATAATGGAGTGTTGGGCTGCAGTATTTCTGACTTGTTACGTGGCCGGCACTATCCACTGAAGGCCATTCTTTACGAGTCCATGGACTTGTCCTTCCGAGAGACATTTTGGTCGCTTGAAATGCTTGTCGGCATTGCAATAACCAACTGCATAATAAACTGCAGATGGTGGTCGAGACTTTGATGATGGACTAGGGTACAACAAACACAAATAATAGACTGTACTTGGACATTGGTCTAATCTGCTACCTCTATGATAGGACTATACCGGTGAGCACCTCTGCGTAGAGCACTATCGTAACCATTCGTATGACACAAAAGCACACTCTCAGGTCCCTTACGTATCTCTTCGAGGCAACGGACGACGACGACGCACTCCGTGTTTACCATGGTCCAGCCCTGGTCGTCTGAACGCTCTTTGGCGAGTACCAGACAGTGACATTCATCATTAACTTCAACAAGGGCGATATCGCCCATAGAACGGAAATTGACGATGCTGAGCCTGTACTCTTCTGTGTGGCAGAGTGGAACGTCAGCGCCGACCAAAAAGGGTTCCAAGTTGTGGGCTGCAACCGTGTAGCCAATGTCTCGGCCATCAGCGTCCTCGAGAACGTTGCATCGTGCTGGCATCACGAGCATTTTAATCACCACACCGAGCTTGGTGACCTCATACGATGGGTGACGACGATTGAAGAGCTTGGCAGAAGTCCGGGAATCAAGTTTCAAATAGGATGCGGGGGAAGATGGCAAGGCTCTGGAATAGGGGGAAGGAGGTCCAGCCCATGCAAAGAAGGAAGCGTCTGTACATTCGTTGGCGATGACAGTCATCAGCCTGTACCACGCCCTGTCAGCTTCGCCATACGCAATTGGTAGACTGACGTTGAATAGACCAAGAAGAGAGTAAGCGGCATCTTCAATCTTCGTCGTCTTTCGCTGGGATGCCCATGCCATTTTCTCCGCAACCCTATCGCAGGAAGGTACGAAATGCCACAAGTCGTCATGTGGGATTCCTGTGACTTCTTCGATGGCGCTCCAGATTTCCTTGATAGCTTTATCCCCCGCCTTTTCACTGGTACTTGTCTCCGGGTATATGGGCTCCCAATCCTTCCCAAAGAACTTTATCACCCGAGGGGCAAGAAGCTCCTGCAGTGTCCATCCTCTCTTGAACCAAGGCTCTGACCCAAAATCTTCTACGGTTAACGACTTGGCCAGATGAACGATGCACACAGTAGCAATACTGTACCACCTGTACATTGAACGAATGGCCTCGTCCACTTCAACGCTGCTTTCCTTGTTTATGCAACACGTATCCGACCACACATAGCAACAGTCGTAATCGGTGGCCCTTTGGCAGAATCTGAGGAGTTTCTTGTACCCTATCGTCTGGTTTCCGATCAAGCGCTTGTCCATCATGTCGCTGAATTGAGGTTCATCGTCACCCCAACGGTGCGAGAAAATAGCGAACTTGAACAGGCTGCGGATGTACTTAAAAAGATGTAAGAAATTCGTCAGGAGGTCTCGAGATGATGTCCTACTGCGTCTCGGTTTATGTCCACGACTTCACCACATCGTGACCGCGGATGCCGGTTGCGGCGCAAGGAGTGGCCTGGGCCACCACCCTGCCTGGACTGAGCGAACTCCTTAGGATCGTATTCCCGTAGTGCGTGTTCTACCCTGGGTCTCTCTGCTTCCCAGAACTCTGCCCTGGTAACCGGCGTCATGTCGCTGATCCGAAGAAGGCGTGTAGGAAGATAATTTAAGACGTATTGTTCGCAGTTTTCAAGCATCTGCTGTCGAGTTCTGGATCGGCTGTCCTGACTCGCTGTGATGGCAGGACCACTGGAGTAGCAGAGAACCTTTGGCGGAAAGGAAGGATCACAGTGGATGTCGTGAGCATACTCTTGATCATGCCTCCAGGCGGAAAGGAGGTCACGAACAGTACTCGATTTCTGCAGAGGCATCGGTTGCGCCTGTCCTGGGTTAGTTTGATGATAAACTTTCCAAAGGTTAAAGGCCAGACCTGCCTGAAGGGTCTGATATCGCCCACGTACCACGGAGCTCCCATACACTGCAAGCTGTAAACCAGAAAGTCCGAGAGAAGCGTGTTGATAACGCGTTCGCATCGTGTTATTCTAGGCTCCGCATGTGGACACTACATAGTTTTGTGGCTTTCTCATGTTGGTAAGTACCATAACAATTACTCGTCTTCACATGGAAAAGTCGACATGATGCACGGTGCAAGGCCTTTATGATTCCAGATGGGCCGATTAGCTTGCATCGATCGCCAATTCTTTGTTGCGGAGTTGCTCTGGAATTATGCCAACTAGGAAAATTTTCTGTCACAACCACTCACAACTTGGAGATCAAACATTCAAGGATCCCATTGTGTAGCGGACTATGTCAGTCAGAGGAAATTCTGCGAAGTCGTAGGGTGCTGGCACAAGCTCAAGTGTCATTGGGCATTGAATTTCAGTACCACAGCTGCTTGGCCTTTCCCGACGTCCGGCATGACGTCGACACCCGCTCGAAGCACAAAAGACTTCGCTCGACTATCTCAAACAGACAGGCACAACTGTTGTCTCGGATTCTGGCGATTTCGAGTGTGAGTTTCGGCTGCTCCTATTCTCGCCGAGTGCTCATAGACTTGGTGAATAGACATTGGCGTGTACAAACCACGAGTAGCATGTCCTCCCAGCACAGATGCGTCGTGCTAATTTTGATTTGAATATCAAGGATGCTACAAC
>JBBPKJ010000987.1:0-14216 GCA_038089195.1 Brasilioporus rufonigricans | reverse complement strand
GTTGCGTATCCTACGATGGACACATCACGTGGTTAGTTTCCATGCAAGATCGATCTTGATCGAACAGTTGAAGAAGGGTGCTCACGTGGATCGATATGGATATCTGAAATATGTAGGACTTTGAGGCGCTCGCCACTCGGTTGTTTTGGTGGAGGAAGAGGGTCGGGTTTTGGTTTCGCAAACCAGCTCGTCGAGTTGAGTGGCACCGTGGGTGGGATGGGACACAAATTGCTAAACTTGGAGCACAGATTCTAGCGTTCCACGCCACCACCGTTGGTCAGCCATGATGCATGATCGCTTTCCCCCCCTACGTGACGCTCACCTGTCCGTCGGCGCCACCCACGTTGGCCAATGAAACCACTTGCGAAAATACGGAGCCAAGGGCGAGTACACTATATTCGTTGTAGCAGGTCGACGAGTAGTTGAAGTACTCGCAGACGGCTTCAGCGAGGAGCGGACCCTGATCCGGGGCAGCCATCACGAGAAACTTGGCGACTTCGAGCGACGCTAGACATTGCGCACACTTGTTACCTTCAAAGGCTGGATTAGCCGCGATCGCTGCGATTTGCGAAACGGCCGAGTTCAGCAGGTCAGACGGTGTAGAAGGGAGAGGCAGTGGATGAGGATCAACAGTGTCGTTCTTGATACAGGGGGGTCACGATGTGGTGCATTACATACTAGAAACAGAGGCTGCGTACCTGGGGGAAATTGGCGGGATCTGTCAGCATTTCTGGGAAGACAGTACCCTGCGAAAATGGTTTACTACTGCACACGGGTAACAGCCGTCTCTGGATGCATACCGTAACAGGATCCGTGATCACGGGCTGCGGTTGTGCTGAGGTTGCAGTGGGATCATTCCAGTATGCCCCATACACGGAAGTAGGGAATACACCAGGAGCAGTATATGCCGTGGGTGCATCATCGGAAGTTGTAGCGAGTGCAGCTCGGCAGGATGCAAGCGCTAGAAAAGAGCCGAGTAGTAACATCAGGGATGAATGACAGCAAACGGCCCCCCCTGAGGACTGGACCAAGCGTAAAAGAAATGCCTTTATACATGGAGTGGTGAGAATTTCCGTTCACAAGAATAAAGGAGCATGCGGTTCGATGGTGACTACCATGCACGTTTACAATGATTCGGCCTGCTATCATGAGAAGCGAACGGAATGAGAACTTGCAACCCGGACCCAGAATAGACGGTGTGTCGAGCAAGTTACTGCAAGGAAAGTATCGCTTTCCCAGGTCGTTTCGCAGGCTTCTGCACCATGAAACGTGCATTGCGGCGGGTGGCTGTTTGCAAACTCGGAACATTTGCAACTGGTGCAGGCAGAATGAGGCAGAGAGCCACGTCGGACATGTCACCCATCCACGGACTCTGCAGGACAATTTAGGTTTTGAGTTGGATGGGATGGGGTGGAATGTTCACTGTTAAATATAGCCTTCGACGAGTGATCCGATCATGATTGGAAAGGATCGGAACTACATCCAAGATTCGTCCGATGGAAGGAGTTGACATGCCGGAAGAGAACGACGACCGCAACAGTTTGCAAATTTCTTGATTGGTACGCTCTCCCAATGAGGTCGTAATATTCCGAACGAACCCTGTCTCCTCGAAAGATTACATAAAACAAGGGAGAGATAAATGCATCATGGATACAAGTACTGAGTCCATCACAACGTCGATGCATCGAATACAAATACAGAACACGCAAGGGAAAGCATAACCATCAACTTGAATCCTCACCCGAAACACCAAGTGTTCGCAGCGCCCCGTACCCTCCACGATCCGCCAGCTACGCACGTTCGAGATAACAAACAAGTCTATCTATGTACACGTAATCTCGAACGCACCCTAGGCCATCATCATGGGGCACACAGAACGGACACGTCAACTCGTCCCACCCTTCTTCCCGTCCAACGCGGCATGTAGGATCGAAAACGCATTTTGCACACTCCGTTGCCTCGTCGACGGGCTCGTCCCTAGCCTCAAACTTCCTCTCCTCTCCGAGGTCGCTGGAGGTGGCGGCGTGGGGGGTGAACTAATGCTCGACGCGCTCGGAGAAGATGCGCGTTCGAGAGACGGCGTCTCGGAACGCCCGTCGTCCGAGGGTGTTACCGGTCTTGTAGTCACGGGTATAGACCTGGAAGGAGTGGGTGTGGATGACTGCGCCTTGGGTTGGCCTAGAAACGTTGTTGCTTTCTCCCCCACCGGTGGTGGTGCGGGCGGTAAGCGTTCGTTTTCAATATCTGATCGCCGTCTGAAATGCGCATGTAGCTAATGTGGCAATATAACTGACGAAAATAAGGAAATACGCACGCATCCTCGAAGCTCGAGATGGCTTTCTTGATGCCTTCAGCGCCAAGTGCCAGCGTTCCATAAGGAAGCCTGCCAGTGGTTGATATGTTCTTCAGTTCTGACACGTTTTCCGATTCCTCCCTATTGGTTACGTGAGAGTTAACCCATGCAGACATGAAGCTAACGCACCGAAGTAACGCGAATACCCGTGCCATCCGTCCGACTGCAAGAATTTTGTGCTTGATAACTCCTCTCCGTTCCCGGAGATCGTCGTGGTGCTCGTGATGTGGCTCGGTAATGTGTTCGTCTTCGAGCTCCTCCCTGGAGCACGTGTTGAGCACCGCAACGAGCATATCGGTGACTGTGTAAAAGGTGTATCAACGGAATACAGCGCAACTTCAAGCAGGAAGCGAGACGACGCACTCTTTTCTCCGACGAATGGTAGGCTCCATTCGAAGACGTCTTTGAAGTTTGGCAACCAATATGGGTGCGACGTACAATTGAATTGAGTGATGTTCATCGTATTATTCTCGTATTTGAGCACAGCCGCCTTGTTATTGTACACGTCAAGATAATTTGGGGCAGAGAATATGGTGATGAGTGTGGGGAAACCAGTACCCTGGGCCTTGCGGTACATACGAAAACTAGGAGGGTTGAATGCTTCGATGACGACATTAAAGGACCAACACAGCACGTACCCTGAATCCTGGGCCTCGTGTGCTCGAATTACTGACAGTAGATTGTTCCTTTCCAGGAACCTGCACGTGGCTGAGTACCTTATCGACCATCGACCAAGATCAGTCAAACATGCATGTCAGGAATGGTACAACATACTCACGTAAAGAAAAAGGAGCAACCCCTGACGTGATTGTGGACAAAATTGTCTTTTCCTTTTTCCGACCCAAAATCCTCCGTTGGATCTGACCAGAGGATATCGCACATCAAACCGTGCGTCGGAGGTTCACGGAATCTGTCCAACTGACAGAATCGGACAGGATCGGACGTGTTAGTCATGCATACAAAGGACGATACGGGAGACGAACCATCTGGAGATCATGGATGGTATGGAGCTCGGGAGACAAACCACCGTGTATGCACAAGAATTGTTTGTTCATTATAGCAGCCAGCGGAAGCGCACAAAAGGATTCCAGGCATGCATCGTATAGGCGTTCGGAGTACTTGTGCTGACCTGGAACCTCCGGAGATGGAGGTAAATGCATGCAAAGTTAAAATGATGCCTTACATTCGATCTTGAATGTGAAGTACTCGGTCAAACGTCGGCATTCGTGGTTACCTCGGAGAAGGAACAGGCTGTCGGGATAACATATCTTCAGCGACCAGAGGTACAGGACACACTTGGAAGAAGGCGATCAGCGAGATGTGGGGTGAGAGCAAGGATGGATTACTTCGATGCTGAAATATCCCCGATCAACGTAATCGCCCAGAAAGAGGTATCGTGTCGTCTTTGGGTTTCCGCCCTTCTCAAAGAGCTTCATGAGGTCATACTTGATATGGCATCAGCTCCATACGCCCTACGCACAGCACAATGGGGATTGACGTACATATTGTCCATGGATGTCACCGCAGACTAGCAGGAAGCAATGACCGGGTCAGTGCAAGGACGACCTCGTGGTGAACCCACGCAACGGCGAGAGCTCACCTGTCACTGGAGCGTCGATGTCCAGAACATTTGGCTCGCTCTGGAGCAGAGCGGTGGCTTTTTGTATGATCCAATGGGCATGGTCTTCGCGGATCCTGCCTTCGTGGAAGAAGTGATCCTTGAGGAACTCGAGGTTGGGTTTATTTGGATCGTGCGGCGAGAAGAACTGGGCGTCGGTTGGGACGGTGATGGCGGGCTGCACGACCTAGAGAGCACCACACGACTGAGAGACGTGCGCATACGACAGAAAGGGGGCGACGTACGTCCTTGATGATTCGCTCCCGCGTGCTGATCACTGCACCGTTCTCGAGTCGCTGTATCGAGAGGTCGACGGGGGGCCTGTTAGCCGGATTTCTGTGCTCGATCTCCTGGACGGCCTTGTCGAAATGTGTTTGTGCGATGATGGACATGGTGAGCGGAGAGGAAGGGACACAGGAAGGGACCACAGGCTACACAGCACCTGACACCACAACGATGTCCATAATTGGACTTGGCGTGCTCGTCATGAACACCGGCCAACCCAGCCAGACGACATGCAGCCAACCACTCAGAAAGGCCAACTTTCGACGTCGGCGTTGAAACGTCGCTTGTGCACCGGCTAATCTCAACGGAAAACATGCCAGTGGGAGGCGAAACCTTGCCTGCCCAGGGTCGTGGGAACAAAACCTCTGCGACCAACGACAATGAGCCGTCCCGGTGCGACCCAAGCCAAGGACAGGCTCTACGCGCAACTCGCCTCCAGTCTAAAGAACATGTCGCGTGCCGTCGGTCAGACGGCCGATCTGATGGAACAGCTCCAAAACGACTTGGACGCGATGAGAGTCCTCGCAGGCACCCATGCCGCACAGTGCGTCGCATGATCCGACCCGTGCTTCCAGCGTGACGATTCGTGTGCTAGGTTCATGACCGCTGCTGCGGAACTGAATACAGACCAGGCAGGGGAAGGTGATCCGTCTGGAGGGCCTGGGTCTGGAGAGTAGCCAACCTCGTCTTCGATGTCTCTTCATGCCCCATATCGTCATCGTCGATAAAATCCATCGCGAGCACAAATAAACTTTCATCGCCTCTACGGGTCTGGATTGCAGGTGTGAGCACCCACACAGCTTCTAGCGACAACTTTGTGAATATGGTGGGAGTACGTTACCACAGTGACCTCAGTGAACAGCAGGGCCATAATTTCCGCCGCAAGTCACACAACCCGGTCTACAGCTGGCTCTCACGTACCTGATCGAACAGTAAACAGGTCCTGCAGGTACCACATTGTCCCAGTATTGTACCACCGACTGTGCATGGGAAGCCGCTCTCTCCAGACTATTCTGAGGCGTGGTTACCAGTCCACGATCTACTGTATCCAACGCATACATACTCGTCAACCGGACCAACGTTGATCGTTACCCTGTCTGGTACATGACTAACGTCGTTCAATCCCACCATCTGTCTCCCCTTTCGCCTTGTTCGTGAGAGTGAGTCCCTGCGTCCCCTGGGATAACGGATGACTCGGACCGGCGATGCCGTCCTGTCGCACGTCGACTCGTTAACAACGACAAGAATATACTTTTCTGCAACACGCTTGTTGTCGTAAGAGGGATCACGGATCAATGCCAACTCCCACCTCCGATGTGGCCAGAGTGAGGGACCACGCAAAGTGGGGTGTCTCTTCACACAACAGACTAGGACAACTCAACAGGCCGTATATACATTCATGCATTGCACACAATACTGTCCTCGAAACGACACCAAAGTTCGTCATAACCGGTAGTAGTATCGCAGCCTTACTCAACCCTCCTTGGGAAGGTACTCGATGTTTCTGTGGGGACAAGTCGACTCCTTTGGCGAGTCTGCACAGAGCATTAGCATCTCTGATCACATAACGAAGATGGGTCGCGCTCACTGATGGGAACGAACTGTCCGTCGAGAAGCGATCCTTGCAAGTTGTAGTACCAACTGATCGCGTCCAGCCTGCCGCGCGAGCAACCGACCGCGGGAGTGTACTGTGGTACAACATCAGATGCCGTATCGCAGATGACGGGAAAGCATGGGAACTTACACCTCCAGAACCTTGCTCCAGAGCGGAAATGATCTCGTCTAGAGTGTACCTTTGGCGCCTAGAAGGCGTAATCCCAGCGTTCGCAAGCCACGTGTACGTGGGAAGGGTCTGGAACAACTGGACAATGTTCTGGAAGTACGCCACAGCCTGGGTGGAAAGACGCGCAAAGAAGTCCGTCAATCATGCGTGTGCGTGAGATTCGTTACGAATTTATGAATAACCTACCTCGGCTCCCTCGGGGCTTCCACCTGGAAGACAAGAAGGCTGGAGCGTGCTGCGAGGACAAACTTAGAACGTCTTAACGCGGCCAAAGAAACTTCGGTCGCTACCTGTAGCATGTACCGTGCGTCGACCATTCATGCTGATAGACTGCGATCAGCGCAATCTCCATTTAGCCAAAAACACCCTTGACGTACGTTCCAAAGGTGTTCGTTGGTGCCATCAGCGTTCAACCAGAATTGTTGCATGTAATCCAGTGTCGAAGACGCCCCTTGGTCGTTGAGAAGCTAGAGGCAGGAGATAGTCCAAGTTGTTACATATATGCACTGTGTTTTTCAACATACCTGAGGAATGTTGTAGTGACCACGAGAACGGTCACAGTTTTCAATGTATGTGCCGTCACAGCTACGGTCAAAGATGAGAGTGAGCGATGTTCCGCGATATGAATGAGACGGTAAACGGACTTGTCGGGCCACAAGCCTACAGGGACACATGAGAACCGTTACCTCTTTGCACAATAATCACGCACCATGAATCGTCCAACTGTCAGTGGGGCTTCCGGGGACATTCGTGTCCCAGAACTTCAAAGACGACGTTCAGTATTATAAGAATACCGGAAGGAAATAAATACCTGAGTCTGGAGCAAGAGACCCTATAGCATCGGGACAATGTGAGAGGGAGCACGCTCCAGTGGTGAACAATAACATACCCCCGGGGCCTCAGTGCAACATGTGTCAGATACGTTCGCAATCTGACAGGAAATTGGGCTAGAAGCAGGACAGCCGGAGCCAATGCTACTGAAGAAATAAGAGGGGTCGACCGTGTTCGTCGTGAACGTAGGTCGACCAAAAAGCTGAGCTATCAGGGAAAGGTATGGGTGCATTTTCGCCAAGGCGTCGAATTTTTACCTCCGCATATTTATACTGACAGTCCACTGCACCCCGCTTCAACTTAGTTTGACACATTCGGCGCCGACCCCACGGAGACTTGCCGGTACAGCAAGTCAGCACAAGCAAAGAAAAGCAAATCACAAACCTGTGTATGTAGCCTGTAAGCCAAATCCTTCCATACATGGATAAATAAGATCCATCGGGCAGCGTAACCGAAGTCTCGACCAGGGGACGACACGGAACTTGTATCACCTCCTAGCTTGGGCCACTGAAACCTTCGCTGCGCAGAAGCTAGACTTTTGAAGTAAATTGGATTCCGAGGATTGTTCGGCTCCCAGTTACGGACTCAAAAAAAAAAAACAGCGTTATTCTTGTAACCTGTGTTACCATGCGTTGCGTGTGTCCAGGAGTAACTGAACGTGATGGAGAACAACGAAGATTCTAGCTTCCAACCGGAGAATGAATCGTATTAGATCTTTCACACCCACTGGTGATGAAATAGAGTAGACTGTCTGTCCTGAGGGAGTTTGAAAGGCACGAATTGAGTCGTGAGACAGGGTCAAACTGCGTCCAGGATTAGTCCATATGGAGTCGCACGTTCGTGGTGATTGCGCCGGGGTGACAGTACCCTAAGCCTCTTTCGTGAGTGGCGGAACCGGCCTCCTGTAACACCTTCGTTTAGTACGCGGCGTTCCTGTACCTGCCACCTCGGCCTGGGCTGCGTCGAGGCGCACCATAAGGCTCCATCGCGTGTAGATGGACTCATCGAAACCGAGGAGTCCCGCAACATGAGTCGTCGTGGAGTAAGTGGTGACCGTGGATCCAAGGCCTGGACAGTGTACGACATCCCTGTCACTCGTAGCGTATGAAGTTGCATGTCCAGAGTCACACCACACTGGCAGGTGAGGTATTTGGTCTCATAAGTTGCATATACCCATCGAAATTGCACCATCGTACTCACCTCTTTTACACAGAGGGTTAAAGACAGGCCATTACGTGTTATCGAAACTTTTCAAACCTGTCTCCTGGAGTAACTTCTTTCAGTGGGTTAGGCAACGTCGTCGAGTGTTGCTCGCCATCACGTGATGACGCATTTGTCCCTCCTGACATGAATTACAAAACAAACCCACCCAGCTGAGCTTCGCAGATCCTCTGAGGACTGTTACTACTCTGAGGAACAACCTACCTCTCATCAAATGAGGGGTTCAAAATAGTGGTGCCAAGGGTGAACCTGATCCAACCGCTCTCGCCGAAGGCCAATTCCTCCATCCTTGATCGACTTGTCAGATGTAGGAGCAGTCTGTCAGACGGCAGAGAAAACGATTGCGACTCTATTTGAGCAATGCAACCGGTTCGTTGTTCTCGCTGGAGGAGGGAAAGTTCGATTCTGGGCAGCAGGTAGACGTAGGTGTTGCTGTCTATCCTTTTCTGGCCCCGACTGTAAATTCTCTGTTTTGAAGGGATATAGCGTGCAACTTCTAAACTTTGTTGCTAATTCGACCAAACGATCCCCCGCAACGCTATTACAACTTTGCGAAATACGGCTGTCTCCTTACTGCACGTTCCCGCAATCAACTTTTATGCGTCATGCTCTCTGGACGTTATGTATGTCAAGTGTTCATCTTCCCTTTACACCGTACCATTTTACAGAGGGCCGTGACGTGACGTGACAACTATAAAAGCAAGATTACTAGGATGACGGAGTGCAGGGTGTCGCAAGGTGCAGAGTTAGCAGAGGTTATCCGTTAGGCGGAGAGAGCGATCAGTAGGAATACCAGGTTGCACCCGCTAAGTGTCATTACCTGATACCCAACGAAATCAAACCATGGTACCAACCACAAATATATCCTTCTATCACAGGTTGCTGATGCCACGTATTGACCAGAGGGAGAGAAACAGAGAGCAGAGACAGAACGGTCATGCTGTAGATGTCGGCCGACAGGGTGTCCAGAAGATGCATCCCAGAAACGAACAGTTTTGTCCCGCGACGCGCTTGCAAGGAGCGATCCATCTGGCGAAAGAGAGGGGCAATATACCGTATCGGCATGACCCACCCAAGGATCTCCAATTTGTGTTCCAGTGTCGGAGTTCCAACAGCGGACCGTTCCGTCGTCTTGGCCAGAGAAGAGCGTGCTGCCATCGCGTGACCACAGCACACAATGAACAACTAGGTGTTTTCACCCGCTGGTTTGTGCCTTCGGCACAAACAATACGATTTTAAAGTTACTTTGTTGAGTGAAAGAAAAAGAAACAAAAAATGGTGTCTTATTAAGTTATCATACAATAGTAGTGAAATTAGTTAGTTAGACTACTGATATACATTGGTTACACTCCACATTGATGTCAAGGCTGATAGAACACATAGTCAAGTCTATGCAAGATAGGCATTTTCATTCACTGGTTTGTGCTTTCAGCACAAACAATCTGAGTTTGATGGACAGTATTTTATTAGGTTGTCATACAATAAGAGTGAAATACAATAAGAGTGAAATTAGTCAGTTAAACTATTGGTATTGGTATTTGTCAATCATATTGATGCAGATTGTCAGTCAATGGTCATGGTTGGTCAGGTTGGTCAGTTAGACTGATGATATACATATACATTAGTTACACTCCATATTAATGTCAAGGCTGACAGAACAAATAATCAAGTCTATTCAACATATCATACAAATCAAATCTCCAAGTTCCTAAATACCTCAGTCCAAACTACATTTGTGGTCTTGGTATTGTCATCATCAGGAAACAGAATCTTGATATTTCTGGGATGAGTACAACGTGATAAAGCAACATACAATTGTCCATGAGAAAACACAGAAGTTCTAAGATTGATTCCAACATGCTTCAATGTCTGACCTTGAGATTTATTGATAGTCATGGCATAGGCCAGATGGACAGGAAATTGAAATCTTCTAAAAGGAACAGGAGAATCCTCCATGCCAGAGTCCAAAGCCATCCTTGGAATAAACACCACATTGTCTTGATTGTGGTCATTCTCTTCACTCAACACACGACATTCCAAAACCCTTTGGGTAGATCTGATGAGTCTAAGCCTGGTACCATTGTAGAGACCATGAACTGGATCCAAGTTGCGCAAAAGCATTAGAGGTGCACCATTCTTCAACTCTAGGGTATGAAGGGGAAATCCAGATGGATTCAAAGTGTGCAAGATCTCTGGTTGAATATAGTTGTACTCTGGATCAGAGACAGAGTCTGCACTGAGATAAGTGAACTTCTCCTGAGGTGCCACAGAGTCCAGGATGGTGGCATTGATCACATGAGCTTGGAGATTCCTTGGATTAAGAATGGTACGATCCAAGAAATATTGATCAGATAGGGCTTGATCTTCAGCCAGGAGTTGAGAGTAGACAGCCTGAATAAGAGATTCAATGCCCTCACCAGAAGACATGTGCTGTGGAAGTTCCACTTCACCATCAGTGATACCAAAGTGAAGAAGCTGTGCAGCCCAGGCATCAGACTCAGGATCTTGTCCAAGACGCATATTCTGATGAAGATAGTGGACTTGCATAATAGGCCAGAGGTTAGAGTGGGTAAGGGTGGCAGGAACAATCTGCTCTCTTCCTCCATGCAAGATGACAGGCAAAGTCTGTCTAAAGTCACCACTAAAAAGAACAGTGATACCACCAAATGGAATGTCATGATTGAGCAGGTCACGCAAGATACGATCCACAGCCTCCAAGACATGATGATGTTGAGAACCAGCTTCATCCCAGATGATAAGAGAGGTTTGCTGAAGGAGTTGATGAATAAGATCATCCTTCTTGATATTGCAAGTGCTATTTTCATGGCAAGGAATAGGAATTTTGAAGCGTGAATGGGCTGTTCTACCACCAGGGAGAAGAAGAGATGCCAGACCAGTGGAGGCAACACAAAGAACAATATCATGTCTTGCACGAACAGAGGCAGCAATGATTCTTGCCAGATAGGTCTTGCCACAACCACCACCACTATGGAGGAAAAAGACAAAGCCAAGGTTATTGTTGACACTGTTGATAACAGCATCATAGAGAGCCCTTTGCTGTGGATTGAGAGTAGAAAGGGCTCTGTCAACAAAAGCTTGCTGCTCCTGTGCATCATACTGTCTTTGTTCAAGAATGAGTTGATTGCCTTCTTGAAAACCCCAAGGATGCTGTGGTAAAGGCATGTGTGGAAAGTTGTCTAGTCTTTTGCCATGTTTTCTAAGGTCTTCAGCAATAAGATGCAAGCCATAGTCATAGATCTGGTCCTGTGTAGGCTCTGGAATATGATAGACATGAATAAGATGATTTTTCAAGTCATCACAGAGATCATTCTTGGAAGCCTCCCAGAGTCTATGAGGATCCATAGGAGCACAATGAACCAGAATAATGATGAAAAGATGGCGCAATTGAAAGCCCATAGAGAAATAGGCAGCCTCTTGAAGACATAGTAGCCATTCTCTATTATCTTGCAAAAGACCATGTGCATGGCAAGCCTCTTTGAAATTTGGATGAAGATGACCATCCACAGTGTGAAGATCCTCATAGGAAGTAGCACCTATGAAAATGAATGATGAGATGGGTTGTTGAAAAGATATGTTAATGAAAAGAAAACTCACCCTTGACCATAGTCAACAAAAGACGCAGATAAAATAGCTCTCCTTGAGCAGCAGGAACAGAATACATACGACCAATGCCCTTTTGTCTCTCACGAACCTTCCATGCAGCATTCTTCCAAACAAAGTACTTGGGAAAATCCTGGTAAAGATAATTGTGTGCACCAGCAGCAATGAGATCAGGATCCTGATTTGCCTTGAACCAGCCTAATAAGTGGGTGTCCTTGGCATTGTTGACCACCTCCTCCAACTGAGCACCTTCTCTGAAGACAACATTCTGATTTCCTGGAAGATGAACTGGCAAACGATAGACAGTTAGAAATTCTGCATGCATTGCAAATTCAAAGATATTATGACAGGCCTGATTTGAGGAGATGTATCTGGCATCAAGATAGGCTTTGATCTCATCATGACCCTCTGTTTGAATGGTAGCACAATCTGGACCTTTGTAGATGTACTTGTGGATATACTTGACAGCATTGATGGATCCACAGACCTTCAGATTAATGTGACAATTAAACTGGACCAACAACCCCCTAGGATGAGGTACCACATGCCTATTATCAAAGATATCCTGGCATTTCTGAAAGATTCTACCATCTTCAGGGCGAGCATAGTCAGGATAGCCATCCTCTTTGATGATGGTATAAGGAGTAAATGACTTTGGAAAGCGCTTGGCACAAACATTATTTTCAAGACATCTATTAGGAGAGCAAGGACCATGAAGCATGTATTTGGTGACAGCAGTGTGAAGTTGAGGATGAATATTTGGATCAGGAATTTGAGCAGAAATAATGGCATCCACTTGATGAACAGCATGAATCTTGTCTTGCTCCTCCAGAAAGACCAAGAGATGCATGTGAGGAAGACCACACTTTTGATATTCAATGGTATAAACATAACCAGCCACCTGACCAAAATAGCCACTTGTAATCTTCTTGAGCAAGGCTTGCTGTTTGGCATGAAAAACTCTAGAGACCAAATCAGGTCTATCCAAAGTACTCTGACCTATGACAATAAATGATGAGATGATAATAAAAATATTAAACAGATAGATGATACATACCTGGCAAAAGATTCTCAGAGATTTCAGACCAAGTTCCATTGGCAGTCATGGTAAGAAAGAGATCAGGTTTTCTATATTCCCTACATATGGCCAAGGAATCCTGAAGGAGTTGTTGCATATAGTGAGTTCCACCCTTGTGTGTTGAAGGCAAGATAACCCTGCCTACTTGTCCCATGTTTTGATTTCCATCTTGAGCCAAACAATCTTGTAATCCTTGATACAACTCAGCCCTGATTTTTCTTTGATTGTTTTGAATCCAAGTAAGATTGCACTGATCAATGGAAGCCCAGGCATCACAGACCAGCTGCTGAAATAATCTACCACCCTTGAAGATATTTTGTGGTTCTCTATGTTCAGGACGTATATGAAGCTTATAGGCATACCATAGAAGCTGGGTAACCTTCTTAGAGCGATGTGGATTGTTATTGGATTGCTGTAAAGGAATATCCAAGTGCCAGCCAGGCTCACCATGTGGAAAAAGAAGAACATAGTGGAGAGGAAGGTAGGATGGATTGAGATTGCTGATCCTATGAAGACCACCACCTTGAAGACGCAAGACAATATCACGATCCTTTTTAACATTGAGTGATCCATCACCAGGAATAATAGCAGCTATTTCATCCACAGTAGGAAGATTATAATGCCTCTGATCTGCACCTTGCTGTAAATGAATGCGCATGGCCACAGTGCTATGCTCCTCTGGAGGCTTGTCCTATATGATAAGAATAATAATTAGAATGATGGAAAAGGAATAAAGTAAAATAAAATAACTAACCCTCATGATATCATAGGCTTGTCTATAAAGAGGAACATAAGGATTCAGCTCTCTAAAAGTGGTATGCAAGTCCAAGAGAATGTCAGGACTAAGATTAAATTGGGGATTGGCCTGAATACGTCTATTGGTGGCTTCCTGTGGATCATAGATATAAAGCTGAGCAAAGGAAGGAGAGTGATCAGGAGGTGGCAACAGAGCACCCATGAGATGATGAAGACCACCATGAAGACGAAAGGATCTAGGACCAGTGCCTTGAATAAGATGATCATCCACCTCAGCATCAACAAAAGTAAAGGCTAGAGTATTGTTATATTGACGAATTTTCTTCTTAAAGTCTCTTTGATCTTGAGGATCATCAAAGAGATGTTGAAGAATAGGTGGCCATGATTGGACAGGAGGTAGATCTACTTGTCCTTGTAGACAGCACATGCCAAAACGATGAATCTGATTATTAGAAGTGGACAATCTTTCAGAAAAAAAGTGCAAGGCATGGCATTTGGGGCATTGAATGTTCATAGGGCCAAGGTAATGAGGTTGAATAGGTTCAGCATATGGTCTACCACCTATAGGAATATTATATGGTGGTGGTGGTGGTGGTGGTGGTGGTGGTGATGGTGATGGTGAATCATTAGGATTAGAGCCTGGTGATGGTGGTGGTGGTGGTGGTGGTGG
>JBBPKJ010000985.1:0-14267 GCA_038089195.1 Brasilioporus rufonigricans | reverse complement strand
TACCTAGGACTTACCGTCCCTACGCTCTAGGTACATAATACTAGTCTACTATCACTCGACTGGAGGACTTACCGTCCCTACGCTCTAGCTCGCCCGGTCTCTAACAATTGCGACCATGATATTGAGCTTATATGTACCGGTGTCCTCATTCAAATCGTCGATCCCGTGGCCTGCAATGATGACGATCAACCCTCCCAAGAGGGGTGGACTGGCTATGATCATTATTGGAACCACGCTATTTGTGCTGTATGTATGAGGTTGACTGGATCGACTTTGCTACCAGTGATAACTGTCAGGCTCATAAAGCGGAAAGAGCGACTGAAACATACCCGCGAGTTAGCCAGCGCTGGGCGATGCCTTCGACAGTGATGGTCAGCCATACAGCTCGCACAACTGAGAGAGTGACGGTGGTGCTCAGAGTTCACTTACAATACCTATATCGAGGCGGTACGGGGGTACTCAGGGTTCCGACCTAACGCACTGCCCGGAAGACTGAACTTTAACAAACATGGCATATACAGGTCTACAACCAATAATCCTAAGGAGTAGGAGGATCGTGCATCATGCGAGGCACCATGACAGAAGTGGGGTGGGTATTCTGATGTGAATAGCTGGGTCAGCGAATTCACGGTAGGTGGGTAGATGATGGCGTACATAATCAATCTACAGTCTTCGTCATAGTCCTAGCTGGTTCCGTGCTTCATCATGACTCCATGACCACCGATCCCCCTTGCGAACACCCGAGATCATCGCTTAACTCCAACCCGTTCTCGTCACTACCAATGTCATCGTCATCAACTAGGTGTCAACATCCAAACCACGCTGGATTCCTTGACCACCTTGGTGGGTTCAGTAGCATCTCGGCCTGCCGCCTGAGCGACAGAAAGGTGCTGATTTCCGTAGAATAGTTCGTCTTCCTCGAGGTCAGGGAACCCTCGATCGGTATACATTCGAAGCCAGAATTTGTATTCTGATTCGTCGAGGCGATGCTGGTTTTCGAGATGGCACTGGATTTTCTCCTTTGTCCTCACCTGACGTTTTGTCCCCTCAAGGTCCCAAGTGGCTACGAGAAGTCGATAATGACCAATACATACTTCTCAAGCATAGCAGATCGGAGAATATCATCTGGCAGTGCATTGATACCGCGAACAAAGGTGTCCATGGCGTAGAACGAGACAATGAATAGAGATAATAGCACAAAAGTGAATATATGCTGACTTAGTTCGGATGGAGTCAAATTGATATTGCGTGAATCGCTGCAAAGGCCCCGATTTTGGGCCAAAATTGTATGAGGATATTCGTCGGCAGGGCTCTGAATGAATCGGCGCTGGGGGGTGAAAACCATCGCCGAAGTGCAATTCTTTGGCTGAGGATGGAGGACTTTCAATATCCATTGGGTCGCTGTGGAGGCAGTCGAAACACGTCAAGAAGTTTGTAGCATCAGATGATTTGACCTTATCCGACGTCTCAGCGTGAAATCCACTGATCCAACTTTCTCACACTATTCGGACCACCCCGCAGCACAGATGGAGGACTACGCACAGGGGAGTATTGCGCATGTTTCGTTTGGACGACAGTCCCGTTGGTTTCGGCTGTATACTCTCCTAGCTGCTATCCCGGTACTCTACTTCTCGACACGGTGCTGGTTCGGGCTCTACCCTTCCGACCACTTGGAATTGGCGAGACGCGCCAATATTCTTAACCAGTGCAGGTACATCAAGACACCGGCTGGGCCTCCAGCGAGCTTTCACGCACGCGCCGAATCTGATCGTTTTTCGCCTGATGCGAAACCGACGCTGATTAGGAACGCGACTCTATGGACGTCTGGCCACAATGGGACTGAAGTAATTCAGGGCGACATATTACTGCTCAAAGGCTTAATTAGAGGAGTAGGTGCTGTTGCTCCCAGCCTTGTCAGAGGCCTTGACGTCGAAGTTGTGGACGCGAATGGTGCATGGGTCACGCCTGGCATTGTCGATCTCCATTCACACATTGGAGTTGGCAGCGCACCCGAACTAGATGGCGAGTCACTACATTCCCCTGCTTTGCATCTAATTTGTTTACAGCCCACCAGGTGCAGATGATACGAACTCTGTCAAAGCTCCTATTCTCCCTTGGCTTCGTAGTCTCGATGGATTGAACACACACGACGATAGCTATGAACTGGCTCGTTCTGGCGGCGTGACAACCGCCCAAATCCTCCCCGGGAGCGCGAACGATATTGGTACGGTCTAGCAATGTGCCATACGACCCCTGTGGTCTCATTCACGTTCTTGTTTGTTAGGTGGACAGGCGTTTGTCATCAAGTTGCGAGAAACAACAGAGAACTCTCCTTCGTCAATGCTTGTGGAACCTCCGTTCACCCTTAATGGATCGCATTTCAACCACAACCTACCGCCTAGGTGGAGGCATATGAAGTAAGCTGTTCATTGTATTGCTTCCGGAAGGTTAACTTGACGTTCAATAGACACGCTTGTGGTCGGTCACGATATATAACTATGGGGAGATAGAGTTTGATTGACACCGGATCAAACACAGGTGAAAACCCCTCAAGAGTTTATTCCATCACTCGCATGGACACAGGTTGGAATTTCAGGCAGGCATACGACACTGCACGAAAGATTCGTGACCAACAGGATGTTTTTTGCGCAAAGGCCGAGGCGGGTTCCTGGAACGAGCTTGGAGATGCCACTTTTCCAGAGGACCTCGAATGGGAAGCTTTGGTTGATGTACTCAGAGGTAGAGTGAAGCTTGCTGTGCATTGCTATGAGGTAGGTTTTCCATACTGTCTTGTACAAGATATACGCGTTGAATATATTCTGCAGGCCGTGGATCTAGATGGTATCGTCAGAGTACGTCATCTTGCTCTGAATGGCGGTGCGACAAAAAAGTCAATTCCTTTGACAGCTCTCCAATGAATTCAAATTCCCTGTTTCCTCGTTCCATCATGCTGGTGAGACTTACTTGGTCCCAGACCTGCTCAAGAAGACTTGGGTGCGTTTTTCTCACCAAGGATTCCCACCTGTGACGTACGACCCACTTAAATAAATCATGTTATTAGGGGGGAGTGCCTTCGATTGCTCTTTTTGCTGCCAACTTCAGGTCAGTACTCTTTTTGATCATTCTTTTAATCTAACGTCTATGCAGGAAAAAGCGCGAGGCCTACCGAGGTTCGGAATTTGCTCCTCGTATACTAACCTCCAAAGGTTTTCCAGTCGTGATGAAAGCTAGTCCTCTCGATTTGAAACGCTCGAAATGCATCTGACAATCTTACAGTCGGACCATTCCGTAATTAACAGCCGCTACCTCATTCATGAGGCAGCGCAGGCTCATTACTTTGGTCTCCCAATGAATATTGCGTTGTTATCTATTACTGCCACTCCTGCGGAGGCAATGGGTCTTGGTCACCGGATCGGCCGCATTGAAGAGGGTAATTGAATCTTTTGTCGCTGTCTATTTGATTCTAATACACAGCGTCTTTAACAGGCTATGATGCCGGTGAGAGCGAATGCGGCTCCGCTGTGTTAGAGGCTCATGAAGCATACAGATCTTGTTATATGGGATTCGCATCCGCTGAACCTTGCCGCCACTCCCCAGCAAGTTTTTATTGATGGAATCCCACAACTCAGGGCTCCCGTGGTGATCATAAAACCGTCTGCGTTCCAGTCGCCTCCCAAGACACCAGACTTCAACAAGGAAGCAGCGGACGCGGTCGTTTATGAAGGCCTTCCTCCCCTTGACCCTCATCCCACACGATATGCTATTTTTACGAACGTCAGCAGCATCTATGTGCGGTCAAAGGATGTTATTTCTGTCCAAGAAAGTCCAAAGAACGTTATTGTCTACGACGGTAGAGTTGTGTGTTCGGGCGAGTGCATCACATACTCAAGTGATGACAAACACGCCGAAATCATCAATCTTGAGGGCGGTTGCATAGTCCCGGGCCTGACCATCTATGGCCCATCTCTTGGACTGGCTGAGATCCGCCTCGAACCGAGTACGACGGATGGTGCCGTATTCAACCCTCTTGTGAATGACCCACCCGCCGTTCTCGGGGACGGTCTAATAAGGGCCATTGACGGCCTACAATTTGGAGGTAGAAACATGATGTGAGTATGTGCTATGTATCCACTCGACAAAGTGCGTCATTGACCAATTATTAGGCTGGCATATAGAGGTGGCGTGACAGCCGGTGTGACAGCTCCCTCGGGATCATTCGTCCGAGGCTCATCAACGGCCTTTTCTCTGGGCGCCCCGAATGTCCTTGCCAATGGATCCATCCAGAGAGATGTTGCCATGCATGTCGCGATCACGAAAAACAGCGCCCAGAGTGTCAGCACGCAGATCGCCGCTTTACGTGCCATGTTATTCGGCAAAGGCAGCGACGCGATGTTGACCCGTGTACGAGCCGTATGTATCCTCGTTCTTCGTTGTTATCGCAGCATTTTTTGATCAGCGCATTTGCTCGTTTAGGGTACCGCAGCTCTAGTCGTTGATGTAAATAGTGCAGACATAATGGCGTCCCTTTTACGCCTGAAGCGGGAATACGAGACACAGTCAGGCAAAACACTCAAGATGACCTTTGCCGGTGCCATCGAGTCCCATCTCATCGCATCGGACATTGCAGACTCTAACGTCGACGTCATTGTTACGCAACCGAAACCTTTCCCGACTACATGGGATCAACGTCGATAGTAAGTGTTTCCGGTCCTTTTCGACATCTTTCATTTTTTACTTTCTTCCTTTGATATCTGAAATGCGACCGACAGCCTCGCGGGACCACCGCTGACAGCCGACACGCTCGTTTCTACGTTGTTGGCGGCAGGCGTGCAAGTGGGTTTGGGTTTACAAGATGAATTCGAGGCACGAAACCTACGTTGGGAAGTCGCTCGGGTATGTCAAACTAGCTCTACCGAACGGCAGGTCTGACCGGTGCAACATATAACACCTCCGACACACATGAATGTGCATCGTAGCTTGCGTTGGCTTCAAATGGCACCATCGATCGGGCGACATCGCTTGCGCTTGCCACTGTCAATGTCGAGAAGGCACTCGGTGTCACGGTAGAGATGCCACAGGATCTCGTGGCGTACAAGGGTGGGGATGTATTTGATTTCGAGGGCAAGCCCGTCGCCGTGATTTCGGCTCAGTTTGGGCGGACCGATCTATTAGAGTAGTGCAACAGTTTCGTTACCTTTCCGCGAACATACCCTACCTCGTCGTTGACTGGCTGAGAATAGTATGCAGACGACCACGATAGTGATGGCAACGACGAAGCAAACATCACACTAATGCTACTGTAAGGACTTTAGCCTAGGCGTAAATATCAGAAGCACTGACGAGAGCACAAATATACTAGTACGGGTAGAGGGACGAGTGCACCTCTTACTATGAAGGGACTTTTGGGTCAATACGTTCACCTATACTACCTGGGTTACTGCTGCAGTATTTTGGTAATTGGTATCGATGCAAGAGCCAGAGGGCAGTGAGGATTGTACGACTCCCAAGAGTGATCAATAGTAGGTAGGCCGGTATCATAGATAATAGCCGAGGAGTAACCTACGTAATTAAACAACTTCTAAACATTCTCCAATGGCGGGTGTCAAAAAAAAAGGGCCGGTCTATAGAAATCACGTTACAAACACTGCCTTTGAGCGGTCATCCGCTTGGGACAAGGCACTGTGTCTTGATCCTAATTTTTGCCTTGAAAACTCCACCTGCAATCCATACTATGGACTCGGTCATGTCTATCGGATCCTCCTCTGTGCTGACGATGTGGAATGCACTAGGTATTCCATCAACCAGAATTCCTATCGATGGCACTACGTTTGTATCGTATGTCCTCCCTCCAGTGGCATGCCACTGCGCAGCCGCACTCTTGGCTGTCACATCCCAGACCCACGTTGTTCGTGTCATATTAGGGCCTATCACCGCGCTGTTAGCATTGCGTGCAGCACTTTCTGTGGACATGTCACTTGGCAGGATGGAACGGAAATTTCTCAACATCGATTTGGTTGTGAGCGTCTTCAAGCTGTCCTCTTAAAACGTCCCTAGAGGACAGACTCACAGTTTTCCTTCTAGCTCTCCATGCTTTCTATTGCTACCCGTACCCTTGACTGGGCATTGGCGAAAAAGCCACTCGTACGAAGTTTCCGTCCCGCGAATGGCTCTTCGTCAACCATCGTAGACGCCCTAGACCTCGTTTCCAATCTCCGCGGTTTCGGCTGGGGATGGTCACGTGGATTGCACATTCCCCAAGAAACACGACCTACTAACCGCATGGCATTCGTGTTCTGCACACTCCTTTCTGTGGTTGCGCATGCCTTGATATGCGGTACCTTTCACAGAGCAATCCAAGCACTGACCTCTGTGGGAGTTGGCCCTATTCCGGGAGGATCAACGATTTTTGATGAAACCCTTCCTTTCCTAGTACGATACCTCCGAGCAAGCATCATTTCAACCCTTGCCGCCTTCGCGATCTATGCTGTCCTGCGGATGAGCTATGACCTAACAACCATACTCGCCACCCTCATCCTGAGACAAGATCCCACTCAATGGCCACCTATATTCGACGCTCCATGGCTCTCCACATCGTTGAGCGACTTCTGGGGCCGAAGATGGCATCAGTTATTCCGCCGCATATTCCTCTTGCTAGGTGGTCATCCGCTTTCCTTCGTCCTTGGTCGCTCGGGCATAGTCATCGGAACATTCCTTGCTTCCGGGGTCGTGCACCACTTCGCGATGATTACACTCAGCAGCCAGCTAGAGAGTTGGTGGATGATAGGTGGATTTGGAATGATGGCCCCCGGTGTCCTTGCCGAGCGTGCATTTTATCAGTTGACGGCGAGGCGGGTGGGTGGGGTAGTAGGGTGGGTTTGGACGATGACATGGTTACTCGTGTGGGGTAACGTGATCGTCGAAGGGTTCGCAAGAGCGGGAATGTTCGGCTGTTCGAGCTCTGTTGACAGCGCGTCACCAGTGAAGATATCAGTAGAGCGCTTGTCAGTAGATTTCGATGCCTGGCTGCATACCATTTGACGTAGGGAAGAGCCCTCCTACAGGTTTGAATTAGTGTATGATCCTTATTGAAATGATATAGATATTGGGCTTGAAAGATTTCAAACGTGCCGGCTGCCTCACTTGCCAACATCGACTTTTCCCTACTTGCTCCACCTAAGCTGGAATTGGTGCATCTTTCTTTAGGACAATACTACATTGGCTACTGGGTGCAAACAGATAGCAGCATACTATGAGTCTATGACTTCAACTGAAGGCCTGAGTGTACCCAGGGAATGATTATGTAACGAGACTCGAAGTTCCAACTTTATGGCAAGTTCGACTCGGATGATGCATGTACGACTCGGTATCGATAATCATCACCCGGTATCATCCTATGGTATTGAATGTGCTATTGCTCCATATTTGTTCAGCAGGAAGTCCAGATTGCTGATTCCGACGGAGCGGCCACCCGCAAACTAACTGCGAACTTCGACTTCCTGCGGGACCAGTTATTCGGCGGGAGTTCTGCCGAGAGTACAGCACATAAAGTCGAGGTTTATTGGTATGTATGAAATAACAAGCTATCAGTGGATCGTATACGACTCAGTGGTGGATAGATATTATCAAGCATAAGCTGCGCAGCAACGTAGCGGACTACAGCCCTCACACCTCGGCCCTTAGACTAACTGCCTATCATGACGGCGATCATGTGTTACAAACACGACCCGCGAATATCCGCTCAGGAAGAGGCATCACCCTATTCTCGCTTTAAAACCACCAGTGCAGCCCAGAGGACTCAACCATGTCCTTCGCATCCCTCGCGTCTTTTGTTGTATTGTCTCTGCGCAATGCTCTTGGTATTCCGCCAACGAAAATCCCTATCGACTACAATACGTTTATCTCATATGTCCTGCCACCATTAGCTTGCCACTTCACAATGGCAATGTTGGTTGTCACACCTCAGGCGCGCACCATGCGATTCGCACTAGCGCCGCTTGTTGTGTTATTGGCATTGCGTGCAGCGCTTTCTATGGACATGTCACGCGACAAGACCAGAAAAATATCCCCCAACGGCCTTAACCTTAACTTCACAGTATGTGTCGTTCAAGTCCAATACGAACCTCTCCAGGCATCCTTCGACAGACTTACATCGGTTTCTCCTTAGCTCTCCTTGTGTTCTGTCGTTGCTCGTACCCTTGATTGGGTACTGGCAAAAGAGTCGCTTATGTGACACCTCCGTCCTGCGAACAGCTCTCCATCAACTATCATGGATGCCCTTGATCTTTAACCTAACCCTAAGCTGCCGAGAGAGCCCTGTCCAGGGTCATGTGCCGATTATCAAGATTGATTTGGGTTGTACGACGGTCCGATGTCTGAGGCCTGTCTTTGACTCGGATGCATCACACACTGCACGTAGAAGAGATCCTTCTTTATGTCTTCAGTTATTGCTACGCCCCTACGTCTCAATGGCCTTCGCACCCACCAGGACGGCGTTCTTGGTATGCGAACGGTCATCTCGCTGCCCTTGCGAGGACGTGCAAGACGTTCAAAGAGCCCGCATTAAACATGATTTAAGCCGACTTGGATGACTTGACACCCCTGGTACTATGCCTACCCGGCGAAGCATCATGGGTGAAATTGATTGAAGGTGTAAGGCAATTTCGTTTCTTTTACATGTTATGAATGGTAACGAAATTTTGTGCAGGCTTACTCACTTCAGAAGCCCCTCGGACAGCATGAGTGGGACTCCATTTTGGGTTGTGCGCATCATGTTCGAGCTCTCCCTGGCCTGTGCGGTCCATCAGGTCTAGCTGCAGATTGTATCGAAATACTCTCCAACCCGCCAACCTCCGGTGCAGCAGTCTTCCCCAACCTTCGTATCATCGGGCTACAAGAACCCAGCGTGATGATTACTCCTTTGATACCACATCTCACGAATCCATAGCTGGAAGATATCTGGCTGGAACGCGTGGAGAACCTCGGTGCTCATATCCAGGCTTTTGGAGAGGGGTGTCCACTTGTGACTGCCTTCCGAGTGTCGGAGTGGGCCCATGCTGAGACGATCTTGAACCTCATACGTCACTGGCAAAATCTTTCATTTGCGGACTGTTGCGACGTTGGTCTAAACGTTGACGCCCTTTCTCATCTCTCTAGTCTGTGTAACCTGCTTTATATTGCTTTCAGGGTCCACGACGCGGTAGTCGATCGGATTCATGTCACCTCCATACTAACATTCTTGGCGCTCCACCACGCTTACCTTGGTTCCCATCGTTTGGCCCCGATTTGGAGGCTCCTTCGTCATTTCCGCTTCCCGGAAATTCACCTCGTCTCTATTGATCTTGATACTCGCCCGACTGCGCCCGATCTTATGGCGTTTTACGTGGCCCTCCAAGAAGCCTGTACACACCATGACTCCCTGAACCGCCTCATGCTCCGCGTTTACGATATCAAGGATATGTCAAATGCCTCACCTTTGGAAGACGTATCTCCATACTACATCACTTTCGACCGTCTTTGTCCTTTAACAGCCTTTGTGAATATCAATAGTATCACCCTCGACATTGCTTGCGGCGCGGACCTAAACGAGCGCGAATTGCTGCGTCTAGCAGCATCTTCGTGGCCTCACTTGGAAATGTTCGAGGTGGGGGAGTACCATGACTGGGCAGCATCGAGCGCGATCACTCCCGGGGGATTTCTGCAGTTACTGGAAATGTGCAGGTCGTTCCGAGTATTACTGCTTTGCGTTTGACACCCGTGGCTACACTGAAATTCCGCAAGGCCACCCATGGCGGGGCTTGACCATGCCGAAAGGCGCGTCCATCAACGTCCTTCACTCCTCCATCGAAGAAGAGTCTATCGCAGCATTCGACGTATTCTTCCATATGGCACCCTATCCTTACTTTCACCTGACTACCCACTGGAACAATCACTATTTCCGAGGCAGACAACGATCTCAGGAGCTTTGTGACCTGTATCATGGTCGGTGGGCCAAGGTTTCCTCGCTTACTTGTGATCTTTGGAAGGAGAGGAAGGTCTTGGGACGCGTGCTATGAGTATCATGGTCATTCTAGTTACACCCATCACCACGAACAAGACTGCAGTCGAGCGTGCAATAGTTATAGAAGGATAGTGACACTAGGGTACCTAGGTGAATGGAAAAAAAAACTACGGAGGCTCACCTCAGTCGTCGTGAGGGAGAACAGACAACAAACTGAGGCAGCGAAACGAAACGAAAGGCTTAATATATTAGTGCAGCATGGGGAACAAGACAGATGGCAAGGGTACCCTCAGCCCATGGCAAGGCAAGAGCATAACTAACTGTAACGAGTGCGCGGGCCAGACTTTGGCACCAGCGCCAGCTAGACAAAGGAAGTACATACGAAAAGGTCAAATGATAACATCTTCCGGCACATGAATCCCAGCTCGTAAGTGAAAGAAAAGGACCTAAGAATAATACCGGCACGATGTTGCGCTCGCGCTCGCCATTCCAACAGAACCAGCGCTCCGTCCGAGTCTCCAGAGGAATATCACGAATTCTGCTTCTTATCCCAAAGCTTGTGCGCGCAAGTAAATAGACCCTCTCCCATCGATCGATGTACACCTTCGAGGCTTCTGGAATCCAATCATTTAATGCGAACTGACATTCATCCAAGGCGAATCCCAGGCTGAACTCGGGGAAGGGTCCGACGTGGAAGAAAAAGGCGAGCGCCTCGACAGATTCTTCTTCGATGACGGAGTAGCGGACATCGATTGCTGAATCTTCTGGCATCTCGAGGCCATGCCAAGGATGATCTTCTGGAACATCTGTGTAGCCACACGTATCGAACTGGAAGCTGAACCGAGAGAGTGATCTGTATTGGTCCAGTAACTGCACGAACCCGTCTGGAGTGATCGAACTCCGTTCTGGGCAACCTTCGTTCTCGCCCACGATAAAGACTTGTAAATGGGGCCACGAAGATGTTAATTGGAGTAATTGTTGTTCGTCCAAAGCCACGCTACAGGGAACCTTGAGCTCTATGGTTTGAATGTTCGTAAAGACAGTCAAGGGACGGAGGTGGTGAATGTCGATATAGTATGGACGCAGCTTCGGATAGAACACGGTGTACGGTGCGAGCAAGATGCTGATCAGATATTTATGATTGCAAACATCTGCGAGGGCAGCAAGAAGTGACTTGAGCTCCGGCTTTGTTGGACGATTATCTATCCTAACAAAGAGTTCTTCGATGGACGGAAGGCGGAGATGATGGAAGAACCTCCAAAGAGTAGTCGAATACTGGGCATAAAGATGGTGATAAACGAGTGCCGGGAAGATTAATGCAGAGCGATTGGACTGAATATGGTCGACTGCCGCATCGCACAGTTCGAAGTTGAGAAAATTTAAATCGGGCACGTGGGAGAGATGCATGACAGCTGCAGGGTCTAACGAAATCTCTGCAACACACGGAGCGGAGCTCTGGCCATTGACATATGAGATTCGAGATCCTGTTAGTCGGCTCAGTAGAGTATGGATGGTAGTTGAAGGTCGTTATGTTGGGACACCTCTCCCCAAAAGCGTTGATAGCGTCTCCAAGGTCTGGTGTGAGTGAAAAGCCGAGAACTGTCAATCTGGGACCAGCGAGGTGTTGCAGGAAAGGACGATATCTTTCTCTTGGGCTATAAAGACCTAGGTTGCAAAGATTCGGGAAGAGGGACGGAATCGAGGCTGGGGGCCTGGAGAGCTCTTCAATACATTCCGCGGTCAAACCGCAGTCACTAACTAGATGACCGACGCGGACGCAACGTGTAAAACCGAAGATGATGTCCCAATCAGCCTCCTTGAGGGGTCTTTTCAATGAGTATTCCTGCACACAGTTCGGTTATCGTCTATTGAACACTCAGCAACCCGGATTGTCTTACACCGTCCGAGTTTTTATATGATACTTCGGGGAGACATCCCACCAGAGGTACCAGGTTTGGTATTTCAGCCCAAAGTACGTCTAGCGCTGGTTCTTTGAACGTTTTGCATGTCCTTGCCAGTGCAGCGAGGGTCTTATTACCCAGGTACAGATTGGGGCTATGGCTGGCGCAGTGATCAAAGATCTCGAGAAGGATTTCCTCTACGCAGAGTAACTGATGCATCATGAAGTGGAATTTTTCAACCTGTGGCAGTCGAGGCGATCTTAGCAGCGAGAAATCTGAACGGCCAGGTATGAGGCACTTACAGATTTGTGAGAGTCCAGTTTGACTGAGATCTAACTGGACCACTGCCAGTGCCATGGCATCGCTTGTATGAGCCCCCGAGTCGCGCGGCGCCACTGATATGGTGCCTACCCGAAACATCAAGGGTAAAATCGCATGAAGGCGTAATGCAATTCAGGTTTTTTACCTGTTATGGATGATAACGAAATTTTGTGCAGATCCACTCACTTCGTAAACCCCTCGAGCAGTATGAGTGGCACATCATTTTGGGTTATACGCATCGTGTTCGGGTTCTCCCTGGCCTGCGCGGTTCATCAGGTCTAGCTGCAGATTTCATCGAAGCACTCTCCAACCCGCCGATCCCTGGTGTGACAGTCTTCCCCAACCTCCGTATTGTCGGGTTACGAGAATCCAGTGCAACAATGCTTCCTTTGATACGACACCTCACGAATCCCCTACTAGCAGATATCTGACTGGAACATGGAAGACCTTGGCGCCAGTATCCAGGCTTTTGGAGAGCGGTGTCCGCTTGTGACTAACTTCGAAGTGACAGACCAGCCTGAGGCCCACTGCGTTGACACAATTTTGGACCTCATACGTCACTGGCAAAACCTTTCATTTGCGACCTGTTACACCGCTGGTCTAAACACCAACGCCCTCTCTCATCTCTCTTGCTTGCATAACCTACTTTACCTCGCCTTCAAGGTGCACGACAGGATCGTCGATCGAATCCATGCTACCCAGACCTCCCCTTTCATGTCAACCTTCTTGACGCTCCATGAACTTCACCTCTGTTCTCATCGTTTGTCCCCAGTCTGGAGGCTCCTTTGTCATTTCCACTTCCAGACGATTCGCCGTCTTTCTGTTCATCTCGAGCATCATCCGACTGCGCCAGATTTCATGTCATTTTACGTGGCCATTTTACATATCACGACTCCCTGTACCGCCTTGATCACCATGTCCATCATTTGCAGTCAAACCTACCTCCATACTACATCACTTTCGACTGTCTTTGTCCTTTAACAGTCTTTGCGGACATCAAGAACATTAGACTCAATGTTGCCACTGGCGCGGATCTAAACGAGCACGAACTGCTTTGTCTAGCTTCTTCGTAGCCCCAGTTGGAAACATTCAAGGTGACGGAAGACTATGACTGGACATCATTGAGCGCAATCACTCCCGGGGGATTTTTGCGGCTGTTGGAATTGTGCAGGTCACTCCGAGTTCTCTGTTTTCCATTCGACATCCGTGGATGCACCGGCATTCCCAAGGGCACCCATGGTGGGGCCTGACCATGCCGAAAGGCGCATCCATCGACGTTCTTCACACCCCCATCGAAGAAGAGTTTATCGCGGCACTCGGAATTTTCTTTCATCTGGCCCCCTTCCCTGATTTCACCTGAGCAGCAACTGGGTGAATCATGGTTTCCGAGGCAGTAAACAACCGCTGGCTCCTTGTGATCTGTATCTTTATCGGTGGATAAATGTTGCCTCCCACGCTCATGATCTTTAGAAGAAGAGGAGCGACTTCGGACACTCCTTGGAGGATCTATTCTTACGACGCCACTCACAGTAATTTGGATTACGCTATCATTTCCATGACGAGATAGCAGCTTTGTTACTATCATTCCGGAAATTGACGAATTGTACAATTATGCCAACTATTCCAGAGATGAGCATAGTAAAGATTATATTTACTGCATGAGAATATGTCGCTATAGTAGATTATGGATCATCCTTTAGCAAACAACCCCTCATAACAAAAACCAATATGAACAGTAGCCTTCCATAACAGACCGCGAAATGTAGCTATGACGTTGAGAGCATGAATGTAACACCGAGGTAATTCTTGATCTCATTGTGAACATGACGTCCAGATGCTATCAGCCATCGTCATCCGAGTTACATCTACCATGCTTCTCCTCCCAAAGCTTGCGTGCAAGTGAATAGACCCTCTCCCATCGTTCATGATATAGATCCAAGGGTTCTGGGAGAAATTCAGGGTTTGAGAACAGATATTCATATTCATCCATGCCACATTCCAGGGTAAACGAGGGGAAGGGTGCGACTTGAAAGAAAACGGCGAGAGCC
>JBBPKJ010000984.1:0-14268 GCA_038089195.1 Brasilioporus rufonigricans | reverse complement strand
ACAAACCTTGATCATAAGGAGAAACGTGACGTGCGATAAGAAAACGTGTTTGAATGCGATGTCGCAAGCCCGATAGCCCTTGTGCTTTTCTCCGGAGCCGACATGCGCTATGCTCTTTGCAATGTAGCCGATGACCGATGGCTTAATATTGATGGCCTTCATGTTAATTCACATGAACATCGTGCATATTTGAGCAGAACAAAGAATACCTTTTCGGCATCAGCGAGCGCTGAGGGCCACTGTCGCGAACGAGCCCGAACGAGAGCTCGACTAGCGAGCACGTCATGGGTTGGAACCTGGGAGGCGGTGATCGCTGCCGTCAATAGCGCCTCTGCATTTTCGAGTTGGTCTTGCTTCCATAAACTGAGGATATGGTCGTCTATTCGACAGGAAGGTTCGTGGAAAATGCATGAGGCAGAATTCTATGTGGAGTACGACAATCGGTCAAATATTGCGTCATACAACAAAACATACTCCTTACTGCGACGCTCGGCTCTTCCTAGAGCAGAGTCAGTGTAACATAGTCTACGACGATGTAGAATCCTACCGAGATGGTGTAGAGTGGATTATCATCATGGCCCCCAGATATTGAAGGTTGCTCTTCTTGGTATCTCTGTTTGTGAGTAGATGCCCGTCAGTTTATTTAAATGAGCTAGATCTAACAATACTCGGCACTTACAACCATGCGAGGCAGACTCTCGATCCTCATTTTCCCACGCTCTCCACCAATAGCGATCATCCGATCATCTGGCGAGATTGCAATTGAGTCTATGCGTTCAGAATGTTCGATCTGATCGAGCTGGTTGCGCGTCGATGTGTCCCAAAGCGTTACCGTATGGCTTGTAAAGTATGCGATGAAGCACCCGTGCTTTGGCAAGGCAATGGACGAGTAGTCATCTGTATGGTCGACTCGCCATGCCAAGACTATTGACCCAGTGGATGCATCGAATTCCTTGATTTTGTTGTCGGACACAACAAAGAGGTGGCTGTCGGACCAAAGGAGACCGGTGTTGTAGCGCGGAGTTACAGTTACTGGAATCTCGACGAGTAAACTGCCGTTGTTGCTATCCCAGACTTGAACAGATCCCTTGTAAGTGGCTATAGCGATGCGATCTCCCTGCGGCGAGTATTTCGCCGCGCTCACAGGTTGCTTGTAGTGGAGTGTCAGTAGGGGTTTGCGCGTTGCCAAGTCCCAAACTGTGGCTGTGCCATTGTCGGATGCGGAGACGAGTCGGGCCGAGTCCGGCGAGAAATCGACGCCGTTGATACTCTTGGAACCCTCGCTTTCCACAGGGACTTGTCTGTGTGTCGTTATGTCCCATAAGAACACTTCGCCCCGGAATGACCCTGCAGCAATCCACCCCCCGTCCTGCGACACAGCGATACAGCGGACACCATCCGCGTTCTCTGCTACCTTCCATTTTCTGTCTTGTATCCCCCACCCTAGAACCTGCCTGCAGTTCCCGTTATAGAACACGAGATACTCGCCATTCGCAGAGAAGGCCATTGTCTGCAATGGACAATAGTGGTCGAATTCAACAGGCAGGGAGCGCACTTTCCCGATCGTGAGCTCGAATGCAATACCACCTTGCCAGTACGCACCTTGCCAGTACACATCGATCATCGTCGATGGTGGGGTCGTCAGCGACACGACGTAGGAGAGTGATGATAGGATTCAACAAAGATCTGTGAGTATGCCTTCTTCGCTTTATATCCACGTTGCTCCTCCATCGATTCTCCGATAGATCAGTGCACACGCCACATCACCTCGTGTTTTCAGTCTTCCGTCAGCCGCGCCGACAGTCGTTCCACCTTGGAGCCCGTTCCTCCAGCATCAAGCTTCACGAAAGGCCTGCAGTCAAACCCGTGCGAGTCTCCATTCGTTACACGGTACAGTACCCTTGTCATCCATATCAGATGTGTGTTTTCGATTTCGTCGCGCTCAATCTATTTTCTTCTCTCGTCTTTCGTGCGTCTCATCTAGTCTACACACGTCAAAAGTCTCTGCAAAGGCCTACAGTCTCGTAGGTCCTATCAAGTCACACAGGATCGGTTCGTGCGCGCCCTCCCTCATCGCTGCACACGAGACAGGTAAAACGCTCGCACCGCAGGCGTCGCATCAACAGCGGAAGAAGGTTCGTCGCTTCTTCAGACTGCATTCTGGAAGCTCAAGATGCGGTAGCCCGTTCTTTGAGACGATCCGGCCGAACCAATGAACACACCGGTCACAGTTTTCCAAGAGTGTTATCACTCGGAGGTTTTCGGTTATGCCGAGCGAGGTACCCGATTTTGTAGGTAAGCGATCCCAAAGACCCCCGGCTATTGGTTCGTGGTAAAAAATCAATCATTCCTTTTGGTAATAAGCTCAGCAGAACAGTGTGATTAGATTATACATTTTGCACACTGAGTGACGACGCGAGAGGGGGGACATGGAGATCGAAATAAAGGACAGTGTAGAGCATTTGCCAATCTAGCTAAGGACCTGGTTCGAGAGGACAAGTGTACCCTTTCGGTAGTTGCAGTGTACATACGAGGTTAAGTCAAAACAAGCGTCAACACAACGCGTGTTGGTCGAGGACGCGCCGAGAGGGTACCCAGCAACCCTCTCAGTACCATGGTCGCATCCACGACCGAGCAGGTATGCTTGCCCTCTTTCTTATATCTCAGTGCTGACAGTGTCCACAGCTAACAGCCCTCGCGAGCACCACCGTCAGTGAGTAACCACCCCTTGCAACCTGCATACGTCACCGACCCATGGACCGCCTCGCAGTCGTCCACCCGCTCGTCCTCTTGTCCGTGACGGACCATCATGCGCGGTCCGTATCCCGCAACTCGACCAAGCGAGTCATCGGCGTCCTATTAGGGCAAGACAACGGCAAGACGGTCAACGTCGCCAATTCGTTCGGGATCCCGTTCGAAGAGGACGAAAAGGACAGCAAGACGTGGTTTCTCGATCACAACTACATCGAGGGCATGTACGACATGTTCAAAAAGGTCAACGGTACGTTGCGCCTCGCTTCGATCGACCCCTTGCGTCCAATCGACACCCTGGCTAGCACGAGAACGCATGATCGGGTGGTATCACACGGGACCCAAGCTGAGAGCGTCGGATCAAGAGATAAACGACCTATTCAAGCGGTATATCGCGAAGCCGGTCATGGTGATCGTCGACGTACGACCCGACACGGTCGGGATACCAACCGATGCCTACTACGCCGTGGAAGAGATCAAAGACGTACGCCCGTCCTCCTGACACCCTGCCGTGTTGCCTCGTGCCACTGACGGTGCTTCTCTCAGGACGGCACGGAGACGCGCAAGACGTTCCTGCACGTTCCCTCGGCGATCGAGGCCGAAGAAGCAGAGGAAATAGGGGTGGAACATCTCCTCCGTGACATTAAAGACTCGACGACGACGACCCTCGCGACGCGTGTGAGCGAGCAGCTCGCATCGTTGCAGGGGCTGCAGTCTCGACTGGGTGACGTACACAGCTACCTGTTGGACGTGGCTGCGGGCACGTTGCCCGTGAACCACCAGATCATTTACCACCTCCAGGATGCGCTGAATCTCCTCCCAGATCTGAGCGGTGCGATGCTGACGCAGAGCTTTACGTCGAGTACGAACGACCAGCTGTTGGTGGTGTACCTGAGCACGTTGCTGCGGGCTGTGATTGCGCTGCATGCGCTGGTAGACAATAAGGCGACGATTGGGCGTGCGGAGCTGGAGGAGGGCGCAGATGAAAAGGAGAAGGAGGCAGAAAAGGGCAAGGACAAGGACAGGGGACTGTAGTTAGCACGTGTTGAGCACGTGTACAATACACCGTGTGATCACATCTTTTTTTTTCCTTTTCCTTCTTTCCTCCTCTCAGCCATCGTCCTCTCCAACATCGAAAGAAAAAAAAAGTGCGTTTGGTCACCATCGATGTCGAACTTCAGCTAGTGATGAGTTCGTCGTGCGATTCGTTGCACCCCTAACGCCCACTTTCCAGGTCTATCTGCTGAACAAGACGTATGATGTCCGGTGCTCGTGGATGTTTCAACTGTGGAGGCTGTGCGTGGTGTTTTCGTGTTGCTCGTCTTGTCTTTCCTCCACCGACCTTTGTCCTTGGCGACAAAGATCACCTCTACCTAGCAATCTCGCCCACGTTTTATCTACATCCTCTTCCATCTTCTGTGTGCGGAGCGGTGCTGACGTGGACCGCCGTGTTCCTTTTTTTTGCTTTGCATATCGTACCGATGACCAATGTGATCGTCGAAACACCCTCGAAAAAAAAAACATCGTCTCGAATGAATGACATTGATCGCTGAATTGCTGACGTGCGTCCACATCGACCTCAGTCGGCCATCAAGCTGCCAACTGCCCCAAGGCAGGCACGCCTACATGGTAATGTCCGATCAACTTGATGGGGGGTAGCCGCTCATTGTCCCGTGCGTTGGTGTCTCAGCTACAACTGTGGGCCCGGCTTACTCGTCGAGCGGCTATGTGACACTGACGCCGCGGTCCAGGTGGAATGGAGGGTCACGTCTCGCGCGACTGCACGATGGAAGCCAAGGCCAAGTCTTGCTACAAGTGTGGCCAGGAAGGTCACATCGTGCGTGCTTTCGACTGAGCGTGGACGAGCGTTGCTGACGGCGTCTTTCGCATAGTCGCGTGACTGTCCCCAGAACGCCGGCGCGGGCGGCGGCTACGGCGGTGGCTACTCTGGCGGCTCTGGCCAGGAGTGCTACCGCTGTGGTAAAATCGGGCACATCGCCCGCGCGTGTCCCGAAGGTAATGTCAATGCTGGATACGGTGGTGGTGGTGGAGGCTACGGCGCCTTTGGGGGTGGTGGCGGTGGTGGTGGTAGTAAGACTTGGTGCGCATTCCCCTATTCGGCTCGCGCACTTTTGACCGTTGCGTTGTAGCTATACGTGTGGTGGGGTAGGCCACTTGTCGCGCGACTGCGTGCAGGGGTCTAAATGCTACAACTGTTCTGGAATCGTGCGTGAGGTGCTCTCGCTCGCGTAGACGGTGCTGATGGCTTCTCGCAGGGACATATCAGTCGGGATTGCCCTCAGCCGCAGAGACGCGCTTGCTACACATGCGGCTCGGAGGGGTGCGTCGCTTTACTGTCACGTATCTCGCTTGCTCACAGCACCGACAGACACATTTCCCGTGATTGCCCTGGCGTTCAGACTGCAGAGGGCGTTTGAAGTGGGGTCGTTGCGCAACGTGTGATATCCCCCCTTGTATTGCTAGCTTCCGAATATGTTGCATTCTTGCCCGTGTCATGTTCTTTTCTTGATCTCACGTCTCGTACGCCGTGTCGTTTCGGTAGCGTTGTTACGAGTAATGCATTGGACAGACCCGACCCGGTTGGGTCCGAACCCGGACTGTGATTTTTTTCGCACGACTTTGATTTTTCTTTACTCGCCCTCCGTATCGACGCCCGTTTCGAGTCTCCAATGCAAGCTCTCCGTCTAGCGCGTCCCACACACCGTCTCGCCCTTCGCCGTCTCACCACCGCCGCGCCCTCCGCGTCGTCGAGTGTCAGCGCGAGCACACCCCTACTCGTCCCGCTCAGCAACGTCGAAGCCCAATGGGAAAACCTCTCCAAAACCGACCGCGAAGCCGTACATAGACAGCTCGAAGAGGTCCAGAAAAAAGACTGGAAATCCTTGTCGGTAGACGAGAAAAAGGCCGGTACGTCTCGCGCTTTCCTTCGCGTTTGCTGTGCGCCCTGCGGTGTCTGTCGGGCTCTTTTGTATCTTTTTGACGTGGTGCTCATGCATCGATGTCTTGACCGCTCCGTGCTACCCGTGACACACATACATGTACGACACGACAGCCTACTACGTCGCGTTCGGCCCACATGGTCCCCGGACCCCCGTCAGTCCACCCGGTCAAGGCCTCAAAGTCTTTCTCTACACGATGGGTCTCGTCGGCGTCGCCGGTCTGATGTCGCTGGGTATGCGTTGGCGAGGTGAGTCGCGCTTCCCTCTCCCCTCCCTCGTTCCCTGTCTCCGTGCTTTGGCTCTCTGCACGCCACCGACCGAGCGGGTGACGGGACTGCACGGAACGACATGGCATGCAACTGTCGTCGCTGACACGCTTTTTCTTAGCACCACCACCGCCCAAGACGCTCAGTCGAGAATGGCAAGAAGCCTCGAACGAGCGTGCGCTCGCGCAACATTCGGATCCCATCACGGGTACGTGGCTTGTCCCTCGTCGTGTGCTCCCAGCGCTGCACTCACGTGCTCGCCTGTCCACGCGCAGGTATCTCGTCGGAGGGTTACAAGGGGAAAGGCTTCGTTCAGAACTAGCCGTGCGGAGCGTGGGGTTGCCTTGGCGTGGCCTGGTCTCGCGTGTTATGTTATGCTGCTGCTACCACTGCTCTCTCTTTCGTTATTAAATGTGGACTAGAAACGCGAGGCCGTCGCCAAGGTAGAGTAGAGGAGGGCGTCGATCACGAACGATGCGCTCTCTGAATCAGTTTCTCATTCCGTTTGGTGTCTGTCTGAGTTGTCGTTTGGGCAACGTGTGTATGTGGCGTTGGGTACGCCGGGCGTCGGCATATGGCAAGGCTTCCGTGAGTGAGGTCAGATAGGCAGATTGTGCTGGTCATTTCCGAGTGCATTCGCCTGCAGAGTGTGCTGCATGAGGGGGACGTTCACCACGCACGTCAGAATCCCCTGCATATGTGGTACCAATCCATATCTCATCATCTAGAATGATCCAAGGAGGTATATAGCATACACCCATCACGTAGTATATCACCAGTACCCGGGAACCCACCGTCCATCGTCCACGGCGATCGGCGTGCATCGCATCCTCGGTCGTCCCGCCGTTGGTCACTGGTCGTTTGCCATCTCCACCACCCGAGTTGGCGGCGGGAACAACGTCTCTTGCACGCCGAGATAGACGACGTGAAGCACTGGAAAGTAGGGAAGGATGTGCTGTGCGATGCAGGTGTGGGCGTTGGCACGAGCGCAAGGCGACGGACGCGAGACACGAGACGTACCTCGAACGCGACGCGCACCTCTATCCCGCCCGACCCCGCGGACGTGGACGCCCGGGTCCGCCTCAACGTTGCCAAGTAAAACCGCACGTCCCACCTCCGAAACCCCTCGTGCACGAGGACGTCCTCGAGGGCTGAGAGCGGGATAAAGTGGTGGGTGGTGAAGAGGGGGGTGGGGAGGAGGGGGTGGCCGCGGTGGGTTTCGAGTTGGATGCCGAGGGCGGAAAAGACGAGGAGGGATTCTGCGCGGGTGAGTGGGTACATGTTAGAGTATGGGCATGGGAACGCAATGGGGAAAGGAAAAGACGTACCGTGGAGAACTTGGGTGAAACGTAACCAGACGAGGCATGCTAACACGATCCCGCTGCTGGCGAGGAGAATGGGGCGAGAGACGGGGACCTGCGCCACGAAACAGGTCAGACCACAGAAATAAAGGGGAGAGACCGACGACGCACCTCGATCCACGTCAAAAAAGCCACGCCGACGACGACCACGACGTCGACCCAAGACCACACACACGTGCCACGGACGACCTGCCCGCTCCCATCACGCGCCAACCGCCAATGCTCGACGCGGTACTCGGTGAACGCTGGCCAACGGATGATGGTGAACTCGGGGTGTGTGTCGGGCAGGGGGCGGGTTTGTCGCATGCATCAAGGAGAGCGCGGAAATGTTGCTTATTCAGCGAGGATGCACAGGGGCTATTCTGAGCAGTGTTCCACAAGATTCGACTAAACCAACTACAGCCAATGCTAGTAACCACCATCACAGCACTCATAGTTGCCTTGCTATGCGTGATTTGTCCATAGACTCTTGCACAAACTCTTGGTATCACAACGATCCGTTTTCGCTGTCTTCAGATCACTGCAACGAGCGACTCAGCCCGCTCGAGATGCTTGGTCACAATCACAACAGAGTGGACGCTGTACAGAAAGGTAGCAACTTGAAGTGGCACGGTGCGTAGGGCTCGGCGTTGGCCGCCATCAAGACGTGCCGCATCAAGTTGCGCTCGTACGACCAAATCTGAATGACCCAGACTTGATGGATCCCTTGCGCCTGCGGTTGACGCGATCGCATCTTGGTCACGGCCGTCATAGACTCGTATGAGTAGACTCATAGATGGTCAACGTAGAGGGGTAAAACGCGGAGGTTTAGGTCCCACTGAGAGCCAGTTCGACAACCAAGGAATAGCTACTATTTCGGCTAAAAGAGGGCTCTAAGTGTTGTAAGGTCAGCTCCCATGGTTGGAGGTTTCACGGCCAGCGATGCTGGTGCTTGCGGGGTTTGAATCCTTTCCTTGCACTCTGCAGTGTGCATTATGCCCTCTGTTGCTCGTTCTACTGCTTCACTGTCTCATTACGTTCGTCATTTTCTGTACGGTTTTTCTGCTTTCATCTCCCTTTGTAGTCTCAATGTATTGCGGGTCATGTCGAGTTCTCTAGCTCAACCAACAAGAAAATGTGTCAGTTGGACCAATGCTGAAGTCCATCAACTCTTGGACTTTCTTATTGAGAAGAAGAGCAAACTTGCCCAAGGATCGTTTCCTGCCCAGGTCTTCACAGATGCAGCATTCTTTCTTGGCCCAGAGTCCAACAAGAATTCCACCCATATTGCTAACAAGTGGGCTGTGTTGAAATGTACATTTAGTGCTATAGAGACATATTGCACAAAATCTGGTGTGCACTGGGACGATATCAATGGTGCAAACCTGCATACAGAAGCTGAGTTGAAGTGGTGGAACAACTTTCTGAAGGAAAATGTGAGTAATGATGCTGTTATGTTCATGTTTATGAAGGCTTAGATATGTGTTAGCGATTGATAGGAAAAGAGCTCATCCCCTTTAGAACCAAAGGATGGCCATTTCGTCAGAAGATGTTGCAGATTTTACCAGAGGGTTATGTTCAAGGTGAATTAGCATATGCACCACCTAGCGCTATGCCAATCTTTGGTGCAAACAGACCAGAGCCCTCAGGATCCTTGGAAGTCACAGATACAAGCAGTCTCAACCTCACCACCATCTCATCCAGTGATAGTGCCACCGCTCAACTACTCTCTCTGTCCTATTACTCCACTCTGGGGTTCCAAATTCTGGATTCTTTTACTGTGTCAGGTGGATTGAATTTCGATTCTGATCTTGAGTTCTTGTTCAACGTTGCACCAGGAGTCATGTTGCACTATGTCCACATGCAGCAAAATGCCATCCACAGTATTGTATCAAGATTGGAGGAGAGATTGGATGACATGATATCCTCTGTGTATCCTGAAGTTGTACCAACTGATCCTCAGTTTGTGACACTATCAAATGTTGTATCGACCCCACTTTCTGAGCTCCCAGTCCATATCCAGTATTTTTCCACCTTGTCCACTGTTCCACATACTCCCCAGCTGCATGTATCTGGATCTCAGTTTGTATCATTTCCTGAATTCATGCCCTCTAAAGTGCCTGTCATGGCACTCATATCCCTATCAGACCCACCTGTTATGATGTCCCAATCAGTATCTCCTGCTGTGCCCATGGCACAAATGTTTTCTCTACCAGATCCATCTGTCATGAAGTCCACTGTCCCAAACTGCTCCCACTCTGTCACCTCCTCCTGTGGCAAAAGGAAAGCTGCATCATCCACTGGTAAGCAAACATTTTCAGAGATGGCTGAACATTGTCCCACTCCATTATGAATGCCCACTGCACCCCCTTGAGACCACATGACTCCCACCACATCCGCCACAGTGCCCTCTTCTCATGACTCACAACCAGCCAGCAAATGCAGCCACACAAGCACTACTGCGACTACGATAGCCAATGCTGCAGTGATGATAGGCATGACAGGTGCCATCCACCACATCAGTGACCTCCTCAAGCAGGCCATGTCCTCACCAGGAGAGCCCCCTCAGGCTACTTCGACCATGCAAGACCACGTGATTGATGCTGCCAATAAGCTCAGTCAAGACCACAACCTTCCTGTTCATGTATGTTCCGCACTTGCGGTTGAGATGACTAGCAATGAACTATTCCATAAAATATATCTGAGCCTACCTAATCCAGTATGTCATGCATATGCCATTAATTACTATAAGAAGATTTGTCCTGGCACAATTGTTGATGCTGATGGAAATGGGGACAATGGAACTGGTAGTTCTTCGTCTGATCCTTATCAAGTGTATTCTGAATCTGACATGTATTAGTTAGTACACTATTTACATGTCAAATACTGAGAGTTCAACGTCTAGAGTATCAATGTCCATATGGCATGCTTGTGTGATCTGAATATAATTCTGCCACATCTGCTCTGCAATCGTATCACACAGCGAATGATCTTCCATGCCATCCTCTGTAAATTCTATATCATTGTCCTCACTGTCTTTGTTATGGCCATTCTCAGAATCATCATTCAGTAGAGGTCCTTTGTTAGGAATGTGAGTGTGAATAAAGTTGTGGATGGTGCACAATATTGCTGGTAAACATGCTTGAATCTGAAGGAAATATGGAAGTGGAACAAAAAGGATCTGGAAACAGTGCTTGAGAACACCAAATATATGTTTGATGGTATTTTGTGTGGATGCATGTTGCAGATTGAATAACTTGCATTTGTTGACAGGTCTATGAGAGAATTTGTCAATGTAGTGAGTTAAATGACTAGTGACTTACCGCACACCTGCTCGCCCCTATTCAGCCAAATAATAGTGTACTCTGTGATATAGCACAAGCATGAACAGGTGGGAAGGAAAACCAAGGTTGCCAAGAATGTACTTTCCATCGGGGATGTTGAGGTGCTGTCTGTGAGCTTCATCGAATAGGCATGCATCTGATATAGACCCCTTCCACCCAGTGAGGGCATAAGTGAATTGGAGGTTGAAGTTGCAGGCGAAAAGGCAGTTTTGGGACAAAAACCCCTTCCGGTTTCAGTATCCTGATGCCAATCGAGCTGGTGGAGCAATTAGAATATGACTACCATCCAGTGCTCCAATCATGTCCTTGAAGTAAGGCCAGAACTTTGGATTGGACTTGAATTTTGATGAGAGTGGAGTATGATCAGGAGGAGTGATGAAGTCAGTAAAGAAGGACAGGGAGGAGAAAATGGTGACCATCTTGTGAAAGTAACTAAAAAAAGTCAGTATCGTGTGTGCTATTCCAGACAGAACATACTGTGAAATAGTGCTGTTTGAGTGCTGGAACCTTTCACCAACATGCCTTATGGGCAGTCTAGTGATGCACATGTATAAAAACATTGCTACTTGCTCCTCTAACAACACGAACTGTGAGTCACAATGACCATAGCTCCAAAGGACTGAGATGAGTTCATGGAAAACTTCAGCATACATGCCAATCTCAGTACAGATGCATTCTGGATGGCCAGTCAAAAGCTCCAGGAGTCAGCCTTCTCCAGTGAGGGCTGATGTATGGTAGGGTTGGGGAACACTTTGTGAATCTGGGACTTGAGAGATCATTTCAGCGATGGTGCATATGATGGTGCTCAGCACCATCGTCAGATAGAGAACAAGGTGGCACCTTTGCTTAGATCAGAGGGGGAGTAGCATGGGGCAGCTGTTGTATAGCCACACCTTTCAAATTGATACAGCTGGTGGAGTTACAGTCTGAGCTTGTTGGAACTCTGAATCATCCTCTCATAGCCATTGTAAGACAGCCCACTAGCCAGTATAGGACAGTCTTTAGCTGAAATAGTAGCTATTCCTTGGTTGTCGAACTGGCTCTGACTGTATATCTAATGATGTAAGAACAAGTGTGGAACAGATCAAGTACAATGTACCATCTATTTATATTTATTGTCTCTACCATTTTAAAGAAGAGGTCATTAGGCTACTCTAGGAGCCAAGTGATTCTGGCAGACATCAAAACCCCCATTTTGTGGGAGTCAGGGACTCTTTGTCTTTTTCCTCATCCCTTGAAACTTGCAATAGGTGGATGCATGATGTCTGAGCCCTGAAATCTTGTGAATGACCAAGCCTATTCATCCTCACATTGTATAAATAGAATGTATGTCGCATGGTCAATGCTCATTGCCTTTTGGCTTTGTGCAAGGGTTTTTGCTGTGCCAACTGGTTTGGATTCTGTTGTAGATGATAGTATTGGTGAGTCATTGATTTGCATTGAAATGACGACAGTCGTCCATGACTCACCCTCTAATTTGTGTTTGTGACTAGGTATGGAGGGTGCACACACCTAGCTGGGACAAATGACATTTACAATTTGGAGCATGTTAGGACTTACATGAAGTCACCCAAGTTCTGCTTGAGGTTTATTTGAATTGGGCATGAATCATTAGACATGTTTTAAATATATATGTGATGACCAGCCAGTGAAATAATGATGAGCACTGGCACTGCCCCCTGATGGACATGACTTTTAGGAAATTATACAAGCCACAGACCACTGATATTCAGGTATGACTGTCCTTCAACTTCCAGTAGCCTGGGGTTCATCAATGATCAGGAGATTGTTTGTTGAGACTCAGATGAGTGCCCTCTGGCACAGTTTTTGGTTGCAATAAATCAGCCGAAGGTATCAACTGAATGTGTCCTCCAGCCAACAATTCATTGTGGCTAATAGTAATATCTTATGGTTGCAATCGCCGTCATTACGCACTAAATGAAAACTCCTTGATAGCTATGAACAAGTTCAATCCGATGGTGCAAAATGAACCAAACTCACTGCATTTAGGACTCCTCTCCACACCCTCATACAGCATCCACGTAGAGTCTTGTGTGAGATCTCGCTGACATATGGCTTGCAGTGGACTTGGCTCTGAGACGCAGTCAACATGAAAGTTTTAACCATTGGAAGTACACAAGCAATCGCTCACCAGCAAATTGAATTCCAAGTTTGTCCTATTCCATTGTCTTTCCCTGGATACATGCACACAACTGCAGACATGCATGGTCATTGACATTTCAATAGACGTGTGTGTCCTTTCTGATTGGTGTTTGAGGCTGGTCCTCGACAAAGTTTATGCCTGTGAGTGTCAACCATGTCAGCAGACCTATTGATAGCTGTGAATGTGGGAATACTCAGTTGGCTTGAAGGGACTTGCAGCCAGCGTATGCTTGGTGCCCAGCCTTCGGAAAAGAGTGAGTCCATGCTGCCTGCACAACAATGCATTGATCCTAGCATGCAGTTTGGACACTTTGTCGAGACTGAACCATGGTGTCATGTTCCAATTGTAGCATCCAACTTGAAGCTGCTCACATCGCTCGCTTTTGATAAGTCTGATTTTGTGAGCATTTGCAAACTGCATCAGCTGCGAGTATAGTACTTGGCTTCAGGCCGCTGTGCATGCCCTTTGTTGTTGCAGTGTTAATGAACCATTGTTAGATCCGGATGCATGACAAAAGACATGTCATACCTGACTTGAAGTCCTCGAACAGACCAAGGCCGTGTTGAGAGAGGGGTGCTGGAGAAGGAAATAGTATTTTCCAGTGAGGAATGGCATGATAGTGGATGGTGCAGGCTGTTTGCCTCTTGAGGACAAGCAGGATCATCTGCCAATAACGCAGAGTTAAGTGATATGCACTATAGTAGTCACTGCTCTGACATGAACAAGTGACATGCCTGGTTATCGGCATATGGGCTACATGTGCTTCCCTCTTGGTATAGTAGTCAACATAGCGGGAGGGTAAGGATCGACAGTGAGTCTCAGACTCAGGTCAGGGATGACGCCCAGTGAAAAGTGACTATGATGGTGGCTGACCTTGTATGCTACTGTATGTATTTACTAATATTTGTATGATTACATCTGCATATATCTGACTGTGTCTATGAAGTAGAGCAGTAACTAGTAAAGGCAGAAATAACTTGCCCCAGTGGACTCACCAAACCCCGGGCTGTACTCAGACTCTCCCAGACTCTACTAACCCTATCATTCACTTGGACTGGCCAAACCTTTCCCAACCCTCGCCTGGTGGACTCTACTAACTCTTTCCCTACCCTTGTCTGTGTTGGCCTTTTTTAAGCTCAACCATGCAAGTTTGTTCCACTAGTGAGATAAACAGGGACCACAGATTTGTTATAGCCTGATGAGCAGGGCCAAGATCACTCATGCCTGGACTCATATACTAATCCTTTATTGTTCAATCAGACTTATCAAGACTCTCATCTGAACTCTACTAACTCTTTCCCAGATATATCATTTGCTTGGACTTGTCAAACCTTTCCAAGACTCTTGTCCAAACTCTACCAACCCTTTGATAGACTTATTGTTGTTGTAAACGTGACCAGCACGCTTTAGACTTCCTTTTATGGTAATCTTACATAAGCTTAG
>JBBPKJ010000983.1:0-14270 GCA_038089195.1 Brasilioporus rufonigricans | reverse complement strand
CAACATCTGTTTCGGAAGAATACCCATAGATAGACCATGAACATGTACGACAGTCAGTCAAACTGAGTCGAATACGTGGTTCAGGGCGGGTGGAGAGAGCACCTCGGAGAGATTTGAGATCGGTACGCCGCGTATCCACACCGAGTCCATGTGGCTCTCGCACAAACCTGATGTGATACAACTCTAGCCCTTCCAGTGCCGGTACAAATATCTGATGCGCAGACCCATCCATGTGACCTTCGTCCTTCGTGCGATCATAAGGGGGGAGGGAGAGAATGGAAGCTAGTTCCGGCATGTCACCTTCACTCAGTTTGAGGTACCGTAGCGTTTGGAAACGATCCAAGGTGTGCTTCCAGAATACCGATGAGACCGGGGGGTGGACGAGATGAAGACTCTGAACATGCGCCAAGGGCATGAAGTAACAGATATCGCTTACGGTGTAATCCTCTTCAAGCGTTGCCAAGGGGAGCCCAGTCAAGAACGTCTGGAGAGGAACATTGCAATCCCACTCTGCCACGTGTGATTCATCTAGGGAAGAACTGCAATAACGTTCCAATGTGCTGAAAGTGAGCCTCAGTCCTGATCCGATGAATTCGATGACCAATGAGCGAATTGGGCCAGATAGTGCCAGATCCTCTGACATGACGAACCTTCGTGCAAGAAGCCAAAAGAGTAAGATGAAGGAACTACGTTCGGAAGAGGGTTGCAGCCTGACTTCTGTGTTCGATGGAGTGGTAACGAAATACAGAAACACAGTAACCACCGAAAGTGGGGCTTCGATCCAGAGGCGAGAAAGAGTGGGCAAATCGACCTTCTGGAATGTATGGAAGGCAGTGTTCGAGGTAAATCCTGGGAAGCTACGAAGGGCACCAACAAGGCATAGATGTGCGAGGTCTTGCATACAACCCAGCACAATTAGGAACTCCTCCATGGTTTGTTGATACTGAATAGGAACATTATGCAGACTGAGCGTTGTTAATCCACCCAGCTTGAGTGAGTACCACGGGACTGGACAACGTACAAGCTTGAGTGTACGAAGTGCTGGGGTATCCCCATCAAAGAGTAACGGGCACGTCTTGGAAGAATTGTGCACTATTGAAATTTCCAGGTTTTGCAGACGAGGAACGCATGGGGAAAGCTCGGAAAGAATCTCGTGGGTACTACTATTTCCCCAAAGCACCAAATTGAGCTCTTGAATACGTTCTGCGTGGTTCATCACTTTCTCTAGAGCGTTCCGGGCGTCAACTTCATATCCGGCTTCTTTGATGCGTATATTCAAAGGTAACTCTTTTGATCTGGCCAGTAGCTCTGCCATCCAGCGCCGCGACATCATGGGAACATAGGTCCAGAGCATTGGGTAGTTCAGAGCGACGTTGCGCCAATGGCGGCAAACGTACGAAACGTTGAACCAGAGTGGAGGGAGACCAGGGTTCTCCAAGTTGTAATGACAGTCGCAAGCGTAATGGATGAATATGGTTGCCAGGATCTCGTTTGGAAGGCGAAAAATGACGGAAAAGGAGTTCTTTTGAGCGCAGAGGTTCGACAATACCCGCTTTGTCTAGTAATCTCTACTTCGATGCGGACTAGGGCCAGGGTCTCCATGTCGTATGGCGTGTTGGCACAGACGGTCATAGACAAGTAGCTGTAGTTCAAGCCCCTGTATATGTTTAACCAGCCACAGGAGTGCAACGCTAAAAATTGAATGAACGTTCACATAACAATAATTACTTGACAACCCACAAGATGTAAAAAATATGGATCCTGTTCGATGTGGTAGGATGAAGAGTGAATCTGAGAATAGGGGGGCTCTGGCCGCAGTTGTGGCTGTGTCGCGACTCGCGACCGAGCCCAGGTTTCGTACATCCGCCCCTCCCCTTCTCGACGAATTGCTAAGTTCCCGGCGGCCTCGTAGGCTTATTACGACGCTCGAGGTTCTCGTCTTCTCCATCGCTATCGGCGTATCCCTCTCTTATAATATTCCGGATGTGCCGATTGGCTTTCAAACGAACAAGGAGAGTCGGAATGTTGAACCGTCTCGCGTTGACGCGGATGGCGATATCCATTATAATGAATCGATTGTCGAAGAGACGAAAATACAAGGTTAAAGACCTCTCGACACTTGGGGGTACTTACACCGCGGCTATCGTACGAGACGAAAGAGTTCTGAGGTTTGCGTCTGGGTAGTATCTGGCCGTCCGGATGGTCGCATCTGTGACTCCTGCAGCTGCAGCTCCTGCGTCTCGGTTGCACGACGCATTTATAAGGGAAGACTCGGCATCACTACTGGAGATTCCGGTGACAACATTCCTCCCTGTATCGGATGCGCTGTTTGGCAGTAGCTGGTCTTTCAGGTGACGCTGTTACAACTATGCTTTTCTTCATTCGCCTTTCGATCCACTCCACCGCTTCCATCGCTTTCCGATTCTCTTCATCTCCTCGACAGGACTTGCCAGCCCCGGCAGTTTGCGACGCGGTCCCCTGGCCTTTAGCACTCTGCCAGTCTCTTCATTATTTGCAGCTTCTTTCATCTGTGGCCTCGGCAAGGGGCGATGAAGAGTATGGAAGCTAGATCTGGCACAGGGCCAGAACGCAACCAGATGTTAGTCCGGCACCTCATAGAATGTTTGCTGTGGTGCAGTGGCTCACGTATTTGTCAGGCGACCGGGAGACGGATAGTAAGTGGTCGAAGAGTAGCCTTGTCGAGTCTACTCTTGGATCCAGTAATCACGGTGCTGTTAAGTTCAGACATAGTTTTTCCTGATAATCATCCCTCTCAATCCACGTACATAAGAGTCCCTGTTCCAACTAGCTTGAGCCCCAAACGCCGAACTTAGCGTGGGAACAGTTCGGCAAAGGGGGTTCAAATTCTGAGTTCCATTCGTGTCATTCCTCGACCAGCTCGAAGGCCACGATGCTCACCTCGCACGAGATGGTCCTCCGTCTGACTTCGTGAACGGGCCCATATCTGAGTGTATCATCCCCTCGTCTGGCTCTCACAGGGCCCAGTTGTAATCAACTGAGCGGCATACCAGAAGAGCAACTGGCCCTCGCAGTCCCAAGACCCCCCATGAGGCGAGGCGCGCTGAGGGTCATGGCTTTGAAAGGTGTCGCAGGGAATGGGCGAGAGCGCCTCTTAGGTGTGCCACCTTTTTCCTCCAACGTGTCCCTATGGGACGCCTTGTCACGTTTGCCCGTCCTCCACTTGCATGAAAATAAGTCCTCTGTCCAGGCGAGCGATTGTACCACTGACGTTCCCAGCTTCATCCGTCGACTTGCAGATTGGCTTGACCTGCCGTACTAGTACTCGAACCGACCTATGACCCTTTTTTTACCGAAACGCGTTGCACTGCCTATTTGTCCCATGTCACTTGAAGCCACGATGTATGTCTAGCGGTGGAGGCGGCTTGCGCTGTCGACACGGCGCGCCGCGCGACAAGCATGGCTTTTCGAGCCGGGAGTTATGGGCGCGTTTGAGGTGACATCATACTCCATGGAAACGAGAAGGTGGCTATCCTTCTTTGGGTGCGCTCGTCTTTGAGTGCGACTCGTGGCTCGCGCTTTCGGGCGTGAAACTCAACTCAGACTACTCTCGAGCTGGTCTTGTATACAATTTTTGGATTCTTTTCCTCCTTTGTGGAGGTTTCTCTTCTGCACTGCTGGTCTTGCACGCGGACGAGGCAAGGTCGCTAGGGGCCATTTGGTGTCTGCTTTCAAGGCGTGTTTTCTCGGACGTGTTGCATCTTTCTAGCCAGCAGAATGTATACCTATGCCATTTTCATCTATGGGGGTCTTGGAGTTAATGCATGGTTATTGTTAACAACGCATGAATGCGTGGCACACGTGCCTAGTATTTAGACGTTAGAATGGAAGAAAGAAAAAAACAAGAGTCCAAGTCCCTGTTCAAACGCGCACATTCTCTTCCTCCCGCAATCACACTGACTCCCGGACATCCCTTTTATCGTTGCCACTTCCCCTCAATGTCCTGGCAGGGTGAGTCACCCATCAAAACCTGACCAAGATCGTGATCCATCGATGTCCTTGGCACGGCTTCTCTGATCTTCGCTCCGGCACACCATAGATATCCTCGTTGTCAGTCCACTCCGATCACGCAGGATCACGCTATCGTAGGACAAGACGGCGAAGTCTGGGCCGAATCGGCTGATTGCAACGTGTGCATTTTACACTCTTTTTACGATCCCCTTTTTTATTTTTTGCCCCCACCTGGGTCGTTGGACAGTGATGTCGAGATTCGTTGCTCATAGTTGACCGAGGAAGAGCGCGGTGCGATCATGCAGGGATTCGGGACGTACGGCACAGATCGCGTCGAGTTTGTGTCGTCTTGGACCAGGGGACCACTTGGAGACTACCCCCCCTTTGTCGTCGCCTCTACTACTCACCATGCACGCCCATTCCACCACGCATATGACATTCCAGACGAGATCTGGGTCGCGTTGCGAGAAAACGAAGCGGATGCAAATGTCATTCTCCCATTCGCGGAGAAGGCGAAGCGCTTCCCTCGCGGGGACGACGGATTGCCCTGTACGACGGCACAGATCGCATCGAGTTCGTGTTGTCTTGCACCAAGGGACCACTCGGAGACTACCCCGTCTTTGTCGTCCCCTCTAAGGTGGCCGCCCAACGCGTCCAGGGGGACAGGCATGGAGAGGGCCTAGCCAATTCCTTGGTACCGCTTGTCCGTCGCCTGCTGAACCAGGTCCCTGCCCAGAGGGTGTTTTCCGTCTTCTCGCTCGCGAGGGTGACAAAGATGTTTGCCAAAATCTTTGTAGCCGAAGCCCATGCCCGTCAAGAGTACACCATTCAGCCCATCGAGCGTCCGTATTACGATGTCACCTTGGCTTTCTGCACCAGGGAGACGCTCAATGAGTCTCAAAGTCCCGCGTTCCATTTCCCGGGATCGGAGGTTGTCACCATCCATTTCGACCGTGCAAATGAGTCCCACTCGGATAGGATCAAGGATCTGTGCAAGGCGTTTTCTGAGACTTCGGTGAGTATCGCCGACATCGTTCAATGCACGATCCGTAACATGCTCTGTTCCGACAGCCGCCTTATGTACTCGATGATGCGCGCGCGAAGTCAGAGGCCGACATGCTGATCAGGAATCAGCAGGTTTGGGTGCATTCTGTCCAGAAAGGTGACGAAAAACCAGAGATCGCATGTCTTGTTGCCACTTCCAGGGAGTCGGAGGAGGTGACAGCGATCACCAAGGTTTTCACCGCGGAGCGCTGGAGGGGACGTGGTTGTGCGGCACGACTCTTACATCGTGTCTGTCAAGTGTGAGTTATCTACCGCTGACTCGTATTCTGGGCGCGCGTTCTGATTCTCTCGTAGCATTCTCTCGACGAAGAAGCGCGTCGTACTCTATGTGGACAACTCGAACGAGTTGAAGCCTGCACGCCGTGTGTACCATAACGTCGGGTTTCGAGGCCTCGACGAACCGCTGGATCAATGGCTCGAAATCGGCTTTGAAGGGACTACGCTCGGACATTGGTGATCGCCCGTTATTACGTAGGTTCCTGGCTTCTTTCCGGCGTATAAGCTAGTTGTGATTTCGTTCATATTTTCTCGCGAATTGCCTATTCACTTTTTTCGTTTCTACACATGTTACATATCTGTATCCACCCCAAGCCAAGAGTCCCAAGACGACATACTTACTACGGGGAATGTACATAATATACCAGTCATGTCATCGCAGAGTACCTTGATCAGAAACAGCACGTCAAGCTCACGGTTATAGACGATGTACTAATCGCCCTAGTGCAACCGTGGGTTCTTCCAATCACTCAAGGGAACGATGAAAGTACATGAGCCGTCTCACAGTTATCCACGAGTGTTGGAAAATACGTAGGAGTAAATAACAGCGACATGTCAAACTCTGTGAGGTTTACTTGGATGCTCTCCGTTAACAACGCATGAATGGTGCACACGTGCCTAGTATTTAGGCGTTAGAATGGAAGAAAGAAAAAGAAAACAAAAGGGTCTAGGTCCGTGTTCAAACGCACACGTCTTCTTCCCCCCGCAGTCACTCAGACTCCTGGAAATCCCTTTATCGTTGCCACTTCCCCTCAATGTCCTGGCAGGGTGAGTCACCCATCAAAACCTGACCAAGATCGTGATCCATCGATGTCCTTGGCACGGCTTCTCTGATCTTGGCTCCGCTCCGCACACCATAGATATCCTCGACGTCAGTCTACTCCGATCAGGCAAGATCACGCAAGCTGCCATCGTAGGACAAGACGGCGAAGTCTGGGCCGAGTCGGCTGATTGCAACGTGTGCATTTTACACTCTTTTTACGATCCCCTTTTATTTTATTTTATTTTAATTTTAATTTTTTGCCCCCATCTGGGTCGTTGGACGCTGACGTCGAGATGCGTTGCCCGTAGATGACCGAGGAAGAGCGCGGTGCGGTCGTGCAGGGATTCGGGACGTACCCTGCGCGGGAGATTTTCGTCGGGGGGAGAAAGTACTCGACGACGATGGGGTGCCTGGACGTGATACTCGCGAAACGCAAGGTGGGCGAGCGGTTTCTTGGGGTCTGGGTCGTGGTGCCTGACCAACGCGGTCTGCGCTAGGACGGAGGCGGGTGCGTCGTCAAGAAAACGGGGCAGGGCGTCATCATTGCAGAGTACGTCTCCACTGCAGACGTGATGGCCGCACTGGCACTCGTGGAACGACTGGCGGATTATCTGATCTCGCAAGGGTATTAATCACCCTACGTTCCTGTGGATAATCCAAGGACAAGGCGTGAACATTTTCCAAGATCATGATCATACGTAGATTGGTACCAGACAGTGTTCTCGATTATACTCCATGCACCGACCTTTGTTTCACCGGACTAGCTGAGAAACTCTACGACTCTTTTTCGAGCATGTTGAAGGCGTCGAAGGGACCCAACCCGATCATATTGGCCACTACCTCATTCCTTCTCCCGCGGCGTATAGAAGCTCGGGAAAATCCCCGTCACGTCTTCGTGATACCAAAACCTTCCCGGTGTGGTGGTATTCACCTGGGCAGGTCCACCAGTAGCATCCTCCCCTGCACCATTCTCCTGCCTGACGATCTCAATCCACATCGCCCCGAGCCCAAGACCCGGCGTAAGCTCAAGTGTTTCGGCAAACGACGGTTGCACGAGAAGCGTGATGCTGTCTTTGTGAGGATTGTGCGGTTTGCGAGTCGCGATGCCTGCAGGGTCGCCGAGCACCTTTGAAGGGTTGGTGGGGTCGATCACCAGTCCGCGAGACGTCGTCCAGATTTCGGGTCCCGCTATGTCCCCTTCCTCACGACCCCATGGTTCAAGGATGACCTTAGCGAAGCGTGTATCGAGCTCCGCCTCGACGCCGTCTGCCGACGGTGTCCAGTCCTGTCTCTTGCGACCTTTTTGCTCTTGAGACTGCGAGGGTACGCCCTTGGGGTGGTTTGGAGGAAAGTGGATGGCAGAAATGCGCCGCGTGGAGCACTCCACGATGCCCGTCGTATGCGTCAGTGGGAACACACTCGGTCCTAGGAGTGAGAGTAGAGATGGAGGTTCACGGTTCCAGGTGGGATCGGCGTCGGCCCATTTGACATCAGCCCCAGCCTCGCCATTCGTTCCTTGGCCATCCTGAGTTTCGTCACCCCAAGAACCACTTTGCGCCCATGTGTTCTCAGATGCATCGCCCCACGTATTACCCCATGCGGCCCCCCAACCAGTAGGATTGTCGTCGGTGGCATTCTCGTTTGTCGGAGACACAGCCATGGCAGACGTATCAACGGAAACCTTTACATCGACATTGTCCTCAATCGCGTCTTTGAGCTGCATCTGAGCCCCTGTAGGAAGTGCGACGTCCGTCTTGACGCCATTAGAGATGTCAGTTACGGTGATGCTCGCATCTAAGTGCAGGATGAGAAAATGATGCGAGGGAAAGAACGTTGACGTGCCTTTTTGTTCCGTTGTAATACTTGTCGCATTTACAAACGACCAATTCATTCCCCCCTGTCTTCCAAAGCATTCCCTGCACGCTTCGTTAAATGCGTCGGGAATAGACTGCCCCACCTTGTATGTCAGCGGAAGCTCTTTCTTGGCCCATTCAATCCTATCCAGGGCTCGCTTCAAGCCGCGCTGATATACAGGCTCCGGAAGGACACCATTCCGCATAACAAAACCAAGGAAGAACGAGACGAGACGAGGTATATGAACCAAGTTCCGTTCCGACCTCAATCCGAAAATGAAACATCGTGACACGCAACGACGGGAATTTTACATACCATATGAGACCGTGTTCGCGCATATAAGAAGAGAGGAAGATGCGAACCGCTTTCTCTGGATCGCTGAGGAAGATCGATATTTTCTCCTCCCTGATCTCTTCGTCCATTTTGTGAGGGTCCTTGTCCTCATCGTCGGGATCTGGGGCCTCACCTGACCGCTGGCGTTTTGTCGGTCGCGAATCTCCAGTGGAAGCACTATTTCCGATGTCCATCTCAGGGTCGTCTTCGTCATCATCAGTATCAAAGTCGGGGGATTCTGCAGGAGTAGACTTTTTCCCGCCGGCCTTGCGGAACACGGAGGGATTGACGAGCAGCCCTGTGAACAAACGGAACTTGCACGACATGTTCAGATAGAAAGGTCTCGATCGCATGGAAAAAAAGGTACCTGATCCCAAAGATTGTTCAAGCCAGACGACACAGGGGGCCACGGTCGCCCTGTACGGAAATCGTCCGCCGACTGGTAGAACCGATCGGTAGGCGGGATGTTCCTGATCAAAGCAAATGTCATCGTCGCACGCGATAGAGACAGACGAAGAGAGACTTACGAATCATATCGGATATTCGTCACCCTCAGATCTTCGCCCTCCTCCCACTCCTCGTACCAGAGTAGCCTTTTGACCGGGGTGGCCTCTACTACGGGGGCCTTTTTCTTCCTGCGTTTCTTTCGTGTGTTGCTTTTGCATTCATCCGTCGCATGCTTGACGCGAAGTTCGACGGTCGGGATGCCAAGCGCGTCGAGCTCGACATCCTCCTCGTCCGCTGCGTCGTTTCCACTCTTCTTGGGCTCTGAGAAGAGCTGGATACCGCGAGGCTTGAAGTCCCTGAAAGGCATGACCGTGACACCCGGCGGTGGTCTAGGGAAGGGTGGGTACTTGATGAACGGCGGGTCTTGTGCAAGCGTTTGAAAAGCGTTGGAAGCGGTGGGCTCTAAAACAGACATGAGGGGCTTGGGCGTATATTGGACGTATTATCGAAAAACCCCGACAATTGAGTCGGCTGCTCAGGATGTTTCGAAGTGGCCGGCCAAATTGTTGGGAATAATTGATAATCTGTACTGACCACCGTCCCACAGACCGGTCTCGACTTTGTCAAGCGGTCGCTACCGAAATTCCTAATCGGGACAATCTCCGTGAACATCCATAAGTAAAGTACATTGTAGGCGTGTATGGTCGACTAAAGATACATGAGTGGTCATTTCAAGGACGTAGCAACTGGGAGTGCGCAGCCCAGATGACCCGAGCCTCGGACTACCGGACTCCTGGGGGAGGTATCCAATCTGGAACTTTACCCCACTCGAACTTTGCGCCCGTGAAGGCAGCCCTGACATCGGCAGGTATCATCTCTTCGTAATCACTGGGAAGAAGGTCAAGGTAGCGATCAGCACCAGGCTTCATTTTGGCCGCCAGCTTTGCACCAGTAAAGTCAGGCACACCAGGCTTCTCACTGGAAGGCGTCACCGTCATGGGTGAAGAGGCAAAGGGGCTGCTACTACCAATAGCGGATGCAGGCGACGGCAATGCAGACAGAGTGTTAATGGACGAAGTTCCGAATGGCGCTGGTTGGCTCGTTCCAAACACGGATTTCGGCGGAGAGGAAGTGGTTCCGAAAGCACTTTGTACCGCGGGCGTAGACCCAAACACAGACTGAACAGGTGTTGTAGTAGACCCGAACGCAGACTGGCCAGGCGCTGTTGTAGATCCAAACGCAGGCTGACCAGGAGTGGTACCTGTAGGTGAACCGCTGGGCGCGGTCGGCGATGCCATTGTCGATGGCTGAGATGCAAACGCGGAGAACCCACCACCTACGGCCCCGCCAAATGCACCAGAAGCGGGCTTGATGAGAGATGATTGCCCAAAAGCTGGCTGCGAGGGTTGACCGAAACTCGATATGGCCTGTGGAGGCTGAGAAAATGTTGATTGTGTGGGTTGTGCAAAAGCGGATGTGAGTTGTGAGGGTTGACCGAATGCTGAAGTTGGCTTGGGTGGCTGCCCAAAAACTGAAGTTGGCTGTGAAGGTTTCCCAAATACCGATGTGGGTTGTGTTGAGAATGCAGAGGTGAGCTGACTTGCCGCGCCAAATGCAGATGGCTGCCTAAACACAGGACTCGGCTGGGTTGGTTGTCCGAATGCAGACGTAGTCTGGGTGGTCTGACCAAAAACTGACGTGGTCTGACTGGGTTGGCCAAAGGCGGAAACTGGTTGCGTGAGGGCCCCGAAAGCCGATGTTCCCTGGCCACCTTGGCCAAATGAAGAGGGATCACTCGCAGAACCTCCGAAACCAGCTTGGCCAAAGGCTGGTTGTCCAAATGCCGGTTTGCCGAATGTGGTCGTAGCTGTGCCTCCAAACCCGGATGGCATAGAACTCGTCCCAAACGCAGATGATGTGGTCGTCGAGAATGGAGGTACCGAAGGACTCAACGCAGATGCTGAGGCTTGGGGCTGAGTGCTGACTTTCAGAGCCTGCTCATATAGTTGTTTGACGTTGTCTCGCGCGTTTGCATATACCTGATTTGCAGTTGCAGTCTTCTGGTCTTCATACCTGGCCTGACAAAAAGTTAGATATGTATAGAGCGCAGTAAGAACCCACATACATATTCCTCAGACGTTCCTGCTTTGAGGGAGGTCATCGCCTTGAGTCGCAATTCCTCGGGCGACTCGTCTAATCCATTGATGATGACAGGCTCGTGTTTTGCAGGGCCATAGGAGGAAAGTGGCCATAGCGGCTTATCCTTGAGAGGGGTGATGTCGGTTGACATCGACTCGACTCTGAGATGCTTAAGAAACGGTCTACAGAAGGTTAGATTCAAACGGAACTCACGTATAAGGAACTACAACTCTGTTATTACTGGAGGTCCAGGTCTGGTCTGAAGGGCAACATTAGCACATCAGGATGAAGCAGGCCATGAATGGTATACTAACTGCTGAAGGTCCCTGAAGCCGAAGCACCAGGGTGTTCATTTCGACACCGATCTCCATATTTGCATGCTCCACGCAGGTAGTACGAACATACTGTCTGTAGTGATAATCAGTACAATTCATATGTTGAGACATATATATTTACCATCGTAGGTGGAGATACAAGTGGGTCAGGCGGTTCAGGCCAGCTACCAACTTATTACATAATTTGTTTATAGCTTCCATATTCAGCAGGTACAAATACGATCGTATCCCATGGCTTCCGATCAAGTTCAAGTCAAGTAGGTGAGGTCGTTTGGAAATTGACAGAACAGCCTCCTGAATTAGACCCTTTCTAGGGTCTACGCTACCGTGACAGATGCGTTCCTGTATTCCACGTATGGCACTGGGCCAGCCTGCCAGGCACGACGCGGTAAGCTGCCACTGTACCACGTCAATCAGAAGAGCCAGAATGTTTACATACCCCTGCAAGACAAAAATGTAGCAACGTGAATACAGCTGGACCAGCATTTTCATACTGCGACAACTGGAACGTGAAGTTTTGATAAAATCCGACGCCGGGCTGTAAGATATTCGGATTCCAAGGTCCTGCGTAGAGGACACTCCCAAGTCCCTGTGCTGGTTGCGGGCAAACTCCATAGGTGCAGCTGTTTATTGCCAGGGCAATTCCAACATCGATGCACGATGCCATGGAAAACTAAATATTGGTGAGCACCAGCAGTACATCTTTGGAGTGTTCCTTACCGGTAGAACGACTTGCGCTGTGAAGTTTTGGTTTATCTGGAGTATAGTCCCATCCGTGGGGTATCTGAGTTCGATGGTGTCACCTAGAACAGATAATATAGCAGATACTATCACGACACAAAGCGACAAGAATTTCATGGTCGTTCGAATTGGGCTCCTACGCTATCTTGCAGCATTCCTTTAATATTAGTTATGGGGGACTTCGTCACTCTATTACCACTGTTTTAGGATGGCTTCACCGATCTGCTGAACACCATACAGGTGCCGATCATGGCCAGAATTGCCCGCCGTGTTCCGGTGTGGTAATGCAGGCGGTGCATAGCGCGTAACTGATAATGGCGCATGTTCAGCCGTGCCACTCTATCCAAGGTCAGATGGTCGGTTGCTCATGATTGAGATAACTGTTCGCTGCAGGATTCTTAGTTACTCCAACATATCTTGGTGGACGGGCGCACGGCGTGAGCCCCTTCCCTGTTCAGCAATTACGAGAAGCTGGATGTACAGACACATATGGCTACCCTGAACACTGCCCCCTACCGCAAGGTTCTGATCGTTGGGCTTGTTCGCCGTTGGCCCCTGTTTTACTGACATGATTCCGCATCCTTAAACGAGCCGCAGAGCTACAGGCCAACCTCATTCCGTCGGCAGGCTAGTACGCAAGTGACACTCAGAGCCACATGTGGCGTCGGAAAGGAATGATACAAGTGAGTAAACCACTCAGCTTGTTAGGAATAGCGAAATCGACAACAGGTATTAACTGATCCATCTATCCACCATCATTCCGCAGCTTATTGCCGAACCATGCTCGAAATCCAGAATGCTGCGGTATCGGTGGTGCGAGCAGACAGGCGTGGTTCCTTGGGGGTATGCAGGTGACATAACGGGCAGTGTGGTTGAATGGCAATCCCCAAGTACGTACATGGTGACAAAATGCTTGGTATATAAGGTCGCACAGTCACGCATCATTCTCTTCAGGAAAGATTTGTTGTCCTCTCCTTCGACACCTCTTCATCCCTTTCTGAAGATGAAACTGTTACCTGTGGTCGCTGCCCTTGTTACCGCTGTGGCATCCGTCTTTGGCCAGACTATTGAACTTGGTTACCCCACCAGTGGAACTGTCCTGCACCAAGGTCAGAACTTCACTGCCCAGGTCATCCAGCCCGTAAGCACTCGATGCGAGGTTAAACTTGCATCTATTCACTAAAGTTATTGGTCCCAGATCTCTATCGCGTCCTGCATCCAAGTCGGCATTGCCCTTGCGATAGACAACTGCAACAACGGAGTCTGCCCACAGCCGACAGACCAGCTTGGCGATGTGCTTTACGCTGGTCCATGGACACCCACCGCACACAACCCTGGCGGGTTCTACCAGAACTTCTCCTTACAGGTCCCACAGGGTCTGAATACGGGGCCTGCCATCTTCACCTTGACACACCTCTGCTTGCTTGGGGTATGTTGTTCTTCCTGTTCGCCACTGTTTATGCGCTAAAGTGCAAGGGGGTTTTACAGGCCGGACCATATCCGTTCCTCGAGTTCCGTAACGCGACCGTGACGGTCAAATGAGTGTATGCGATAGCACTAGCTATTCACCTATCGAGACATTGAAATTGATATGGACGATACTTTACGCTTCACACCTTTTTTCTACTACTACATATGTACTTCGATGGACTATATTTGAAACCGTGTGCTAATGTCGACCATACTGCATCGTCGCGAGCCTAGCCAAATCGATCGACCTTTTTGCGGTGAAGTTAAAATTAGTTTCCCCGCACCAAACCCTAAATGATTATGCGGGGGGAGCAATGATACCAGTTGTCGGAACCTTGGAATTTGTATCGGCCATATTAATGATATTTCGTCACTCTCTGTCGACCTTGTCAGTTGAACATCACTATAAGCGCACAGGTTCCAAGCGAGGCTAAATTTTCCCTTCGCGTTCTGGCAAGTTTCGGGGTATACGGGTACAGGATCTACCACCTTCACCTTGATACACCACCGTCACACGCTGGATAACAACCCAGAGGAGAGAACTTGAATGGTCAATGTTTCGACCACTCTGAAGTGGATAATTAAAATCTCATTCGCATTCAAACGCTAGACGTACATCATCGATAAAAGTACAATGGGCAATTTATAACCTCTGGAACAGTGCCAGTTTCAAAGAACATGCAAGTAGTGTTGTTCAGCCTATACTTTAACTTTTTCAGAAAGGAACTTGGACCACTCTTCCTCGCCCCAAGAGCTGGAGATCTCGCTTGCAACAAGACCATCCCATAACGCGGTGGGCGAAACATGGATTCCATTCTGCCTGGAGAACTTGACTAGAACAAAATGTCTGAACAACG
>JBBPKJ010000982.1:0-14273 GCA_038089195.1 Brasilioporus rufonigricans | reverse complement strand
CCTAGTTATCGACCGGGTCCGCACCGATGGGAGTCACTACCGTCACCAAATTCTCGGTGGTTGATATGTGAAACTGCGCCGACCCGGGATAAGTTGTCACAAACGGTGCATGTCAACCTGCTAGATGGATCACTTTTGGTGGACGGTATGCGGATAGAGAGCAAGCTACCTAGGGAGATAACAGACGATTCAATATACCGTGAACTCTTTGGTGATGCATGTAGCTATTTCAATCTTCAAGACGAAACGAGTTGCTGATATGTCTTCCAGCTCACCTTGATGGTCGTTGCTTCTGATCTGCCAGGGATGGATTTTGTCGCGATATCTATCATCCACAAGCACCATGTAGGTCGTCTGACATCATCGACATAGTACAAAATATTGAAATATATGTTCAGGTATACTTTGCAGTCCGCGATGATCATGTTGGCTCCGAGTACGAGTCCCGGAAAGCTCAAGTTGTCATTCTGGCTCGTAGCATAGATACGGATGATGTTTTTGAGCTGATTCCTCGGGAGAAACTCCAGGGAGACCTTCCGAGATCACTTGTGGAGGCTCATCTCCATTGGTTGAATCCTTCTACGTCCACCATCGAAATACGACCTATTGAAGAACCGTGGGTGCAGTCGTCGGACAACTGGACAATTCATCTCCACCCTGAACAATCTAGGGTAACGAAGGGAAGTGAACTGCTCATGAACATAAAGAGCACAACCTGGGCGATGGTTTCAAGCCGTCTCCAGTGTCTTGACTACCCAGAAAATCTCATTATCACTACATCCACCAGTGTTTCGGCAGAGTCTCCCACGCGGCAATTATCTGTCAGCCTGCCTCGCTACGGCCTGTCGTTCTTCATCAATGAGGTTGATAACCTCGAGTCCCGTGATTTCAAGGGCATGGTCTATGATGAGGATCAATTCACAGGGGCGCTGTTTGGTCTTGTCAATCGGCTCGTTCTGCGCCCGAAAGCTCAGATTGAGACAGACCTTATTCCAAAGCTTATCCTGATACCATATAGTAATACCATTCACCAGCGTGGTCACAACATTTTTGTCAAGCTCCCCTCTTCTGGACTGGTCAATTACTATACGTACCGAGTGGACAGCGAACTGGGTTGCTTCAAAGGGATTACCAACTTGGAGAGTAGGCTGTACCTTGCCCGTTTGCATTTTCTGACAGGCTGGGGGTGTAGGTTCGACCTACTGACAGGTAGAACGGGTGTAGAGGAAGCAATCTCTCTCTTATGGTTAACCGGTACTCGACAGGGAGCCGATGGATGTTCCTTTGGTTCGCAGAGTCCCCAGATGCGTTTCGCATTTGCACAGATTCAGAATAACTCCGGCCTTGAATTGAACCCCTCTACTGAAGATGCTTTGCTACGAGAGGCATCTCTGTTCCCATCTGAAGTTGCTCCCAGTTTCCAGCTCTGCAGGAAAGGGTCCTTGGCATCACTGACTCAATTATTTTGCGAACGGCCTGCGCCCAGCCTACCGAATTGTAATAGCCTGTTGCATCACAACCTCGAATGGCATGGTCTCCCTTCGAATATCGATCCACTCCGTCAACTATTCTCCTCTTTGCAGACCAATGAATCGGCACCTCCATTTCAAAATCAATACATCTCCCGGCTGCATAGTAGCGCGCATCGTTTCCGGACAGCGCATCTCCTCGGAGTCACTTGCCGGGACGAGGGTGGAAGAATTGGCACTGACACACTCCATAAATACTATGTGCAGTGCAGAATTAACTATACGGAGAGTCTCGACGCGATCAAGATGGCTCTCGGCCCCAAAACAGAGTTCGAACAGATTTCCGAACGATGTGGTCAATGGCCACGTGTCACATCATTCGTTCTCCTCCGATGTCTCTCGTCCACCTCGCCGGTCAAGCTCTCTGAGAGCTGGAGGAAATGCCTAATTTCTCTGGCTATACGTGTATTGGATCTTCAGCGAGCACGAAGGTTGCTCCGGTTCGCTTTGGACGACCTTAAAGATGAGCTGTACAAAGAACTGGAGAACGAGGCATGCGATGGATGGGATGCCGCAGAACACTCGGATTGGCTCTTAATCCAGGTATGTCTTCTATAGCGAGAATGCTCCTTTTTACTGATGTTTTCTTCCGGGCTATCATAGCTTCAAGGAAACTTCCTCATTCGTCGTGTCCAAGCTGATGTCGCAAAAGAAATGATGTCACCTCGGTCAGGCAATAACACCGTTATGCAGGTTAACATGGGCGAAGGAAAATCCTCCGTGATCATTCCTATCTGTGCAGCTGCTCTCGCTGATGGCAATCAGCTGGTCCGCGTTGTTGTACCGAAAGCATTGATACCGCAGACTCTCCAGCTCCTAACTGATCGGCTCTGGGGGCTGGTTAATAAGCCCATATACCACCTGACCTTCTCCCGTGATGACGTGGACATCACATTCGAGCATTTATACATGCTCATGTGCAGATGTAGAGATGAATGTGGGATTATTGTCACACAGCCTGAGCATGTTTTGTCGCTCAAGTTAGCCTGTGTGCAAGCGCAATTACATGTCGATGGCGTCGGGACACATTCCACTCTAATCGGTCAGCAACCAGGGCTAGAGCACGTCCCACAACCGAGGGAATCGGTGAGCACGTCAACAATGATGGTGATGATGGTCTCTTACAGACTGTTCGCTGGGCAATAGTTGACCGATACCCTCTCTGTCTCTCCCGTGATTGAGCGGGTGAAACGATCGCACCCCGAGCCCGTTGCAGAGCTTCCTACGAAGTCGTTCAAGCGTAGGAGGGTTCACATGCAACCGGCCACAGCATCTCTGGAACTTCAGATGTTTCTTGAGACTCATGCTCGAGATATTCTCGATGAGAGCGATGACGTCCTCCGCCCCCAACTTCAGTTGATTTACTCCATCGGCCATCGACACCCATTCGAAGGGTCTCCAGGCAGATGGGTCATCGTCCAGCAAGTCCTTCAGTTCGTGAAACGACACGCATATCTGTTTTCCACCCACAACTCGCACACAGTACAGTGTGACAGCAGTTCACCCGGATCATTCCCTTACATTAACATCCTGCAGGCCAAGGGTGGAGAGCAACTGGTGTCACTGATCGCTCATGATGTATTGGACGGACACCTTTCTAGCCTCAATTTTCATTCCGAGCCAGGACTCAGAGGAGCGATCCGCGACTTCATGCTCCACAAGGATATCCACCCGGATACAGTCAAGGTAGTTCAGGAATATATTTGTCAAAGTGCTAGCGGGGGTTCACTACTTCTTTTACGCGGTCTCTTAGCCCACAACATCCTTTTGTTCGCTCTCACACAACGCAGGTGGCGTGTGGACTACGGCCTTGACTCAACCTCTCCACCGCGTACCATGCTTGCAATCCCTTACCGTGCCAAAGATGTGCCAGCTGACTCGGCAGAGTTCGGGCACCCGGACATGACCATCTTGCTCACATGTCTATCTTACTACTATGGAGGGCTGAGTGACGAGCAACTCAGAACGTCGTTTGAGCTTCTGTTACAGCAGGATGACCCAACTTTCGAATATGCACTCTGGCTTGAAGATTGCGATACCATGTCGGTGCCAGACCCTCTTCGAAAATTGAGCGGAGTCAACATCAGATCGTTGGAGCAATGGGCCAAATACCTCGTTCCCCTGTTCACTCGAAATCAAAGGGCAATCAACCTGTACCTCTCGAAGGTCGTGTTTGAGAATCATGCAAAAGAGTCTCGTCAGAAAATTTCAGGCTCATACTGGGATATAGCAGAGCAGAGACACCATCTAGTCACCGGTGAGTAATGCTGTCACTGCCGATATTGAGTTTGCAGACTAAGCCGGATATCAGGGGTTTCGGGGACTAACGACGGACAATATCTGTTGCCAACTTCCATTGTCCAAGACGATCCAGATCATCTCCATCAGACGGGAACAAACGCCATGGTTCTCACCTATCTCCTCCAACCTGAGAACTCTTCGTATATGGCAACCAGTGACAAGAACAGTGAGCGATGGACCACGCTCGAACTCCTTGAGGTTGTCGTTGCACAGAAACGTCCAACTTGTGTCCTGATAGACGTGGGTGCACAAATACTCGATCTCTCCAATCTCCAGCTGGCCAAGGCATGGCTAGATCACACCACAGCTACGGAGATCTGCGGAGCCATATATTTCAGTGAAGATGACAAGCTAATGGTGCTTACCAGAAATGGAACGACCCGGCCCTTGTTATCATCACCATTCATTCAGCAACTACACCGATGTGTCACGTATCTGGACCATGCTCATACAAGGGGCACCGACCTCAATTTCCCTCTCGGATTCCGGGCTGCCGTCACACTGGGGCCCAAGGTTACAAAGCATCGCTTGGTCCAAGGTATGTCCAAAGGCTCCAAACCATCGTTGTATGATCGAAGAATCTTATTGATGGGCGTTATTAGGCTGCATGCGGATGCGTAAGCTAGGCCGAGGTCACAGCGTCATGTTTTTCGCACCTCACGAGGTTGATAAGAAAATCCGCGTCCTAGTCGGCAAAGAGAATCAGAGCAACCCAGTGACTACCGCAGATGTCCTGCACTGGACAATTCACGAAACATGGGGCGATATCCAACGACTGGCCTCATACTGGGTACAGCAAGGAATAAGCCACCAATCGCGATATGACGCCTGGTCCCTTTTTTGTCAAAACAAGGCGACGCCCAAGCAATTGGCAGGGGCCTGGGTTCAGCCAGACCTTAAATCTCTGGCCGACATGTATATGCCTTGCCATTCACGAGATACCACCTCTTCCACAAAGCTACCTCCACAAATTCATGGACGCTGTGAAGATCTCGGTGTCCTGTCGCTTCATGATATTTGCATGGACAAAGAACAGGAAAGGGAAGTGTCTCGCGAGATCAAACAAGAGCTGGAAAGAGAAAGGGGGCTTGTCAGACCATCAGCTGCGACACATTCCCTTCATCCCGACGTCATTGAGTTCGTGACCACGGGTCACATTCCCTCACCATTGTGGAGCACAGCCTTCCGTCAACTGTCCGCGACCGGTGTCGCTGGCACTTCCAGTGGTCTACTTGCTTGGAGCCCATATATACTGGCGACAGAAGACTTCTGCAAAACGATCGAGGAAAGCACAGGTGCTAATTGGAAGACGAATGACTATCTGCGCTCTGTCCAGTGGATTCTCTCCGGAAAATTGACTAGCAGGGATGCCCTCGTTATCCTGAGCCCCTTCGAAGCTGATCAGTTGATGCCCGCGATTAGGAGCAGCGAAGGCGTTCACCTGCATTTATATATCCCTCGTACAACCAAGCGCATGAAGCCATCCGATGATCTCAGGCTGTATTCCGTCCCTCCGCTCCCCTCTGACTGGGCTCCCCCTTGGGTCTTAGTTGACCAACTGAACCTGTTCGCTGGACAGCTTTATCTGAGGGATTACGCATCCTATGTCCGGTTACGTCGCTTCCTTTGTATACACACACGAGGACTACCACAAAGAGCGGGTATAACAGTGATCATACGCAACTGGTTCAGCGCGCCTGGTTCGTCAAGCACAAGGATCAAACACAAGTCTGCAGGAACACTACTACCACCTGTCATGCAGTTACTCGCCGCCAGACGGGGCATGGACTTTGTCGGGGCACACATGGGTAGAATGCTTGATGGGTGGCCACTGACTGAAAAGGACTTCAAGAATTCGGCATAGCCAATTATCGACTCCGTGGAATGGGATAGGCTAGCACTGGCAGCAGAAGAGAGAATTTAGAATGACTTCATGGCAATATAGCAGATTCCCAAATTCAACCAAGTTTCATGTACTACTAAGAGTATGCTCGATGAATCATTCGACGGGAAACAGGTGTTACAATCCAAAACTTTATAATCTCGTCACACGATGTGCAAACAATATCGCGCTCTTGCGCTTCCCACGAACCAAAGCAGCAAAACGCCTCAAAGAGGGCATTCAAGCGTGCAGATCACACGCGTCTGGCCTCAGCGCACACCACTGAGGCTGCAAATTGATCGCGTTCACGCCTCGCTGGACCATCCTATACCTCACATCCTGTTTGCGCAGCCAGAAAAGAAAAAGAAAAAAGAGCACGCGCGTCAGCGTCGACACCCCTACGAGCATGCCGGAAATACGCACGTGAAGACGCGGTAACGCCTCGGCCACGCTGAGCGGTGCCCCAGACGGCTGCTTTGCGCTCCAAAAGATCTCTGCGGAGGCGGCAGCGCGGGGCCATACGATGGGGTCGAGGTTTTGTGGCCCAGATTGTTCGGCCCAGAGAATTTGTTCACCTGGTCACGTCACGTGAGCGATTCGGATACGTGCTGTCGGCGGACGAAAGGGGACACACCCCCGAGAACCAGCGAATATTGTGATTCGGTCAGGTTGGCGAGTGGGTCAAAAGTGTAGGCCTAGAGGACACAAGATCGGATGAGCCCCACCCGTTGGCGTGTGTGTGCGACTGCCCGCTGACCTCGGACCACGTTTTGAAGGGATCACACCAGCTGTTTCTGTATCACGAGGCCAACGGCATTAGTATGCTTCGTCACGAAGTGGCACATGACCTACCCAGCGGGATCGTCTCCCAACCACTCGCCAGCACCACAATCCTATGAGGGTGGGAATAAAGACCAGGGCCATCAAAAAGAAGAGCACGCGCACGAGATAAAAGTAATTGGAAGGTGCCTGAACAATGCGGTATCCCTTGTCGGCCACGGCGGCAGCGTCTTCAGACGAGATCCAGACCCTGGAAATGATCGTGAGAATCAATGGGATGAGATCAAAGAATAACCCACATGATGATGGTCTCCTTCGAAAGGGTAAGGTTCCATTGCAGTAGCATTTCTTCCCAAACGACGGGAGTCTTGCCCTGCGCCATCAGTGCACTGTGCGTGCTGTTCACGAACGCGCCAAGGGCCTGAGTGAGGCTGGTGTTGGTCGATTTCAGTTGTTGCTGGGTGAGGGTGTCGTTGACATAGCAGTTGGTGTTGAGCTCGTCGCCGCCCGTGCTAAAGTAGGACGAGGGCAAGGTCGAGGCGATATCGCCAAGGAGAGAAGTGGTAAAGTTGACAACCTCGGGGAGGACAAAGCGCAGTTGACCAGCGGGGGGCTCGTTGGCGTAGGTCAGCCAGGGAGTGGCATCGAAGCAGGCGACGTAGTCGGGGTAGGTCGTGCCAATGATGGCAGTGTGCCCTGGGGTGTCGATTTCCTGGAAGATCACGTCAGTTGCAAGCCCATGTCAATTTCACCACACGCACCACGAGGACATCGATACCGCGCTACGGATGACACGCAAAATGAGCCACAGGTCACACGAGAGAGAAAAGAAACGCACCGCAGCAGCGTATTGGACGATGTATTGCACGTCGCTGGCGCTGTAGGTCTGGTCTGCAGAGTAGGCACCGTTGGTAGCAAGCCCCGGATACGAGGGGACCTCGAGGGGCCAGCTCTGACTGTCGGTGACATGCCAATGGAACGTGTTGATCTTCACCCAGCTCATCGCATCGAGTGTCCTAAGTAGATACTCCAACGGGAAGCTACAGCGTCCAATGTCACCCGACGTTCATCAACAGAGATACATAAACACGGGTACGTACAAGTTCCGAGAGCAATCGAGCCCGAATCCACGGTAGGGCTGCACGACGCGTCAGCACGCGCCAATGCGACAAAACAAACATACCCACGTAGGCAGGTGCATCCGTGATCGCGATGGGTGCCTCAACTGTATACGTCTTGTCTCCATAGTAATACCACAGCTGGCCAAACGTCGTCAGTCCACGGAACAGCCCAAGCGTCGAGTTGGCCGTCAGCGTGGCAGCGCTGCCGTCGGCAGGGATGGTCAGGACGTATTCTTCACTGCGGTTGCCGAAGGGCTTGACAGACTCGGACGCGATGCTGTCGACCGTCGCCCCAGACGTGAGTGTGAGTTTAAGCGAGCAGAGTACAGGGGCGTTTGCGAGCGCGGCAGAGTCGTTTGCGCCACGACCGACGACAAGACGGCCTAGCTTGTCATTTTCGAGGTAATACTGGGCCCGTCCGACGGCCTCGTAGAGATCGGTGGGTGCGCCATCGATAGCGACGTCAAAGTAAAAACCAGGCGAGAGAACCAGGGAGGTGTTGCCGGTGGTGAGCGCAGTGGGGCTGGGCCACAACGCGAGTGCGGTGCGGAGGAGCGAAAGAACGAGCAGGAAACGGAGGGCCATTCGAGCTCGTTTCAGCGACTGGCATCCTCGCCGAGCGTCTTTTTATGTCCGGCGAAAGGGAGTCATGTGTCACTTTGGCGGAAGAATCTGCATATCTATTCCCGCTGCAGGACCTATTTGTTCCTATGCTGTTCCACGATTTTTCTGGAGTGGACGTCGCAGGATCTGTATCAGCTACGTTTCGTATGCCCGCAAAGTGAACTCGAGTGAGGTCGAGGTGATACTTTGTGGCACTTTGATTTCTCAAAGTGAACCTCAACGTTCAATCTGGAAGTGGTCGAGAAAAGACTGTCCCCCCTGGGTAACCAGATGTCCCAGGAGTCTCAGGGTGTGGGTAAATGCATTTTTCCTCGGACCCCGCCTTAACGTACTGTGCAGTAAGAGTGGAGCACTTGTCCAAAAAAGCAAAGAAAAAGCGGTAGCCAATCACAATGCAGAGTTCACGTCCTATAGGCATCGCAAATACATAGGGTTGTCACGCAGCTCACTACAGTAAAGCACTGAAACGAGCCATCAGCCACAAGTTCATGAGATATCTACACTCGGACTGCAAGAGCATGCTTAATGACTCGAGATGGGTGTCAAGTCTTAGTACAATCCTGTTACACGACGTGCAAAGTACGACGCGCTCTCGAAAGCGCCCCCATGAACCAAGCAACAAAACTTCCTCGTAAATCATTCAGGCGTGTAGATCGCACGCGTCTGGCCTCAGCGCACACCACTGGGGCTGCAAATTGATCGCGTTCACGCCCCGCTGGACCATTCTATACCTCACGTCCTGTACGTGCAACGCCAAAGAAAGGAACCGAAACCGAAACCGAGCACGAGTACGAGCGTCAGTGACCAGCGAACACGACGAAAAGCAAGAGGGAAACGCACGTGAAGACGTGGCAACGCCTCAGCCACGCTGAGCGGTGCCCCCGACGGCTGCTTTGCGCTCCAAAAGATCTCGGCGGAGGCGGCAGCGCGGGGCCATACGATCGGGTCGAGGTTTTGTGGCCCAGATTGTTCGGCCCAGAGAATTTGTTCGCCTGGTCCCATTGCGTCAACAACCCCGATGCACGCTGACAAAAGGAAACGCACCTCCGAGAACGAGCGAGTATTGGGACTCGGTCAGATTGGCAAGCGGGTTAAATGTGTAAGCCTACGCGGACAAGGGTCGTATGAGCCCACGGTCGTTGATGTGTGCGTGCGACTGCCAAGAAGTCCGCTTACCTCGGACCACGTTTTGAAGGGATCACACCAGCTGTTTCTGCACCACGGGGTCAGTACGCTTCATCGTGAGGCCACACATCACCTACCCAGCGGGGTAGTCTCCCACCCATCCACCCCCACCACAGTCCTACGAGGGTGAGAACAAGGACCAGGGCCATCAAAAAGAAGAACACACGCACGAGATAAAAGTAGTTGGAAGGTGCATGAACTAGACGGTATCCCTTGTCGGCCACAGAGGCAGCATCTTCGGACGAGATCCAGACCCTGGCAACGATGAGAATCAAAGGAATAGGATTAGACGAGATCAAAGAAGAACCCACATGACGATGGTCTCCTCTGCAAGAGTGAGGTTCCATTGCAGCACCATTTCTTCCCAAACGACAGGAGTCTTGCCCTGTGCCATCAGTGCACTGTGCGTGCTGTTCAAGAATGCACCAAGGGCCTGGGTGAGGTTGGTGTTGGTCGAGTTCAGTTGTTGCTGGGTGAGGGTGTCGTTGACATAGCAGTTGGTGTTGAGCTCGTCGCCACCCGTGCTAAAGTAGGACGAGGGCAGGGTCTTCGCGATATCGCCAAGGAGAGAAGTGGTAAAATTGACGACCTCGGGGAGGGCAAAACGCAGCTGACCGGCGGGGGGCTCGTTGGCGTAGGTCGACCAAGGAGTGGCGTCGAAGCAGGCAACGTAGTCGGGGTAGGTCGCGCCAATGATGGACGTATGTCCCGGGGTGTCGATTTCCTGGAGGACGATGTCAGCTACAAGCCCATCTCGATTCCATCACACGCACCACGAGGACGTCGATACCGCGCTACAAACGACGCGCGCGAAATGAGCCACAGGTCACAGAGAAAGAAAAAAAGCGTACCGCGGCAGCATACTGGACAATGTATTGCACGTCGCTGGTGCTATAGGTTTGGTCTGCAGAGTAGGCACCGTTGGTAGCAAGCCCCGGATACGAGGGGACCTCCAGGGGCCAGCTCTGACTGTCCGTGACGTGCCAATGGAACGTGTTGATCTTCACCCAGCTCATCGCATCGAGCGTCCTAAGTATGTACTCCAACGGGAAGCTACAACACCCAATGTCACCCTCCGTTCATCAACAGAGAAACATAAACACAGGTACGCACAAGTTCCGCGAGCAATCGAGTCCGAGTCCACGGTAGGGCTGCACGACGCGTCAGCACGCGCCAACGCGCCAACACGAACACGCACGTATGCAGGGGAGTCCGTAATCGCGATGGGTGCCTCGACCGTATATGTCTTGTCGCCATAATAATACCACAGCTGGCCAAACGTCGTCAGTCCGCGGAACAGCCCAAGCGTCGAGTTGGCCGTCAGCGTGGCAGCGCTGCCATCGGCAGGGATGGTCAGGACGTATTCTTCACTGCGGTTTCCAAGGGGCTTGACAGACTCAGATGAGATGCTGTCGACCGTCGCCCCGGACGTGAGAGTGAGTTTAAGCGAGCCGAGTACAGGGGCGTTTGTGAGCGTGGCAGAGTCGTTTGCGCCACGGCCGACGACGAGACGGCCTAGCTTGTCATTTTCGAGGTAATACTGGGCCCGTACGACGGCCTCGTAGAGATCGGTGGGTGCGCTCTCGATGGCGACGTCAAAGTAAAAACTAGGTGAGAGCACCAGGGAGGTGTTGCCAGTGGCGAGCGTGGTGGGGCTGGGCCACAACGCGAATGCGGTGCGGAGGAGAGAAAGGACGAGCAGGAAACGGAGGGCCATTCGAGATCGCTGCTTTGACCAGCATCCTCGACCGTCTTTTTATGTTCGGCGAAAGGGGGGTCATGTGTTTCCCCCGGCCCAGATGGCCACATCACAACACGCTGATATGGCTCCGTCTGTCAACCTCGACGTGAAACACCTCACGTCCCGTACATGCCTCGGTTGTCCTCGATTGAAACAGGTTTTGTACCCATTGTTTAGTCGCAATCGACCTTTTCGTCGTGTAGATACGAGCCAGAGTCGACCGTATCAGCCAGGTCATGTGTTCCATTGTCCACACTAAATAATCACACCGCTCTCGAATTATCTCCGCTGTGGGAGCTCAGCTAAATAATCGTCCGATACAGTTGTCTGCCTCACACCGACACTGCGCGTACACCGCGTGTTCTCGCACGAGCTCGTCTCCAGTCTTCCTCGCCTTCTCAATCTCGTCCCGTTTTTCCTACCCCCGTGTCAGCACAGCCACATATCATCAGGTCCTCACTCACGTCGATGTCCCCATAGTATGAGAAACACAGCTCCTCCCAGGGCTCCACGTCCCGCGTCGTAAACACGGACAGCAGCGGCTTGTCCACGTCCGCATCGTCGATGTAGCACGCAATAATCATGCAGTTCGGGTTACAACTGTGGTTCTGCCCCGCTGTCAACCCTTGTCACTCCTACAGCTGACATACTCACCAAGAACCGCGTAAACTGTCAGCGTGCTCGATCAGTCAACGCCACCCCAATTTAAATCATGCACTTACATTGCCAGCGTGGTACGCGTCTACGACGTAGAGATTCTCCCACTCGTCTGGGTTCTTCATACCCAGCTTCAGGTGGTGAAAGTCGACCGAAAACAAGTATGTTCGACCATATAGGTCATACAACCTGTTCGAATTGTCAATGCCCCTCGTTTCCAAGTACCGCCACGACGTACCTGCCACGTTCCTCACCTTCCTGTTCCGTTAATAGTTCCCCTGCATAGATGCCAATGTATGATCCTTTGGGTATCTTTTTGTTCCCAGCAGACACCCCTGTCACGTGCGTTAGCCAAGACGCGCAAAATGAAACCCGCTGCATTACCCCAGCCCTTGTACTTGGTCCTCACGATATGGACGGGCCACCTGCGCCCGTTCTGCACCACCTACCAACACCGTCGTGAGTGACGTCAGATCGAGTCCACACGGCATACGCACCCGGTTGGGACAGTCGTCGTCACAGCGACAAAACTGGTTGCACTCAAAGATGGGGCATTCGAACCGTTGTAACAACCCCCTGTGGTCGTACACAAACGGCGATCCCGGCCACGTCGCCGGTATGATATCCTTTTTGATATACGGTTGCACCCACCTCAGCTGCCGCCGCGCGCAAGCGCATTTGCCCAATTTAGGATCACACCGCCCGACACACTCACAACTCTCCAAGCGTTTCCGGTCCGGTGGCGGTACCCCCTCCCCGTGCCACATCTCGTTTGTGTAATGAAACTCCCACTTTGGCGTCACCTCGTCCCCGATGTCGTTGTCAAAGATCTCGATCGGCGGTGCCTCAGGTTCGTCGACCATCGCTTCCTGTATGTGCGCCTCGAAAATCCTGCGTCCCACATCCGAATTGCGATAGATGGCCGGGAGCATGTTCATGTAGTCTTGTAGCGAGTGCGGGAGGTCTTTTGAAAGTTTGTACTCGGGCGGATGCTCCCTTCGCTCAGCCGCCGCCGACTCCCATGAGATGATGCGGTACCCACCCATATAGTCAGTCCCTGACTGGGAAGTGGGGACGTTGTTGGCGTCATCCGAAACGGGTGCAGGACGGCGTAACAGATCCATCGGGTCAGCAGAGGACGTTGCTCTCGATGACGACCTCTCTTTTGACCCACTCTGCGACAAGCGCGGGCGTACTCGGGGAGGCGCAAGGGACTGACTGGACATCGTCCTACTACTGACGAGCGAATCAATAAGCACGACCTCCGGCTGTCCGACGTCAGCAGTAGTATCGAAACAAAGTCGGCCGCCTACCTCTGATTCACCCTCGCCAGGCAGTGTGAGAAGCGCATCGCACTCGTCCACCGAATCCACGCCGCCCGATGCACGTCGTTGGTGAGCATCGTCATAGGCGTCATCCTGGCCAGCGTCTTTCGAGGTAGAGAGAACCTCGACGAATGGGTCTTCGGGAAGAATAAGATCAGGCGTTATCGAATGCGACAGGGTTTCGATGGGCTCATCCTGTGCGCGCGTCTCCGATGCTTCGACCACCAAGGCATCAGCCGACTAAGCAGACCCCTTAGCGATGCCAACGGAGCACACCCGCACGACGTACCTCGTCTGTGACGTCCATTTCTCTGTCTTCGTCCACCTCATCCACAACATCTTGCTGTTGCGACAAATGCACTGACGCGAGCTCCAACAACGCGTCCGCCTCGTCCGCCTCGTTCACCTGTCGCGTCTCTAGCTCGTTTTCATCTTCATCTTCGCCCTCGCCCTCATTCTCGCTCACACCTTCATCTTCGCTCCCCGCCACCTCATCGCCCGCACGCGTCGAATCAACGCCAATATCCGCCGCCTGCCCATCGACCTGCACCATGTTCGCATCGTCCGCACGTCCACCTTCTTTTCGCTCTCCGTCCACATCATCTTCCGACGCCGAAACTGAAGTCGGAACTGATGCCGAGGTGGGTACGACGGGCGACGACGCCGAGTCCTCTGAGAACCTCGGCTGTCTCGGTGGTCGTGGGGGCGACTCGACGGGTTGCGTATTGTCACTCCCAGTGCCATCACGCGTCCCAGACGCCTGCCTCGGCGAATCCCGCACGATGCATGCCTCAAACGCCGACGCGCGCCGCCCATGCCACGACGCCCTCGCCCTACGCTTCTTCACCGCGTTTCCGGTTTGCAAACGCACGGTGGGCGTGTCGAACGGGTCTGCGCCGTCGATCGCCTTGTTGTTGCCCTCGCCCTTGCCCTCGTCCTTGTTGGTATCCTTTCCCGGTGTCTTTGTCTGGCCTTTCCCCTGACCTCGTGCGCTCTCCTTGTCGCGTGGCGCTACGGGCGAGATGAACGCCTCGAACGGGATGAGCGTACACGCCCGCGCCCGCCGACGCTTCGCGTGTGTGCTCGACGACGCGCTTGTCTCGGACAGGGACACGGACACGGACACGG
>JBBPKJ010000981.1:0-14278 GCA_038089195.1 Brasilioporus rufonigricans | reverse complement strand
AGTCTCGTACATGTATTTGGTACTGCGGGGGCCACCGAGAGCGACAGCCTTTTCCTTTGCTTTACCTGTGACGTCTTGGAACACGGCAATACTGGAGTTGATACCCCTGCCCTCCTTGAAAAGAGTACGGACAGTGCGGCCTGAACCCTTTGGCGCTACGAGGATGACATCGATGTCCGGAGGAGGGACAACATGGGTGTCTTCCTTGTAGATGATGGAGAAACCATGTGAGAAGTAAAGGGTCTTGCCCTTGGTGATAAGGGGTGCAATGGTGGACCAAGTTTGTGATTGTGCGGCATCAGAAAGCAGGTTCATGATGATTGTCCCACGATTTATGGCTTCCTCGATGGAAAAGAGGGTTACACCTGGTATCTAGAGTCGGATAAGACGGAGGGGGAAGCGAGGAAGGAGAAGACTGACCCAGCCATCCTCGATGGCCTGTTTCCAGCTCTCACCATCCTTGCGAACACCGACGATGACATTGAGACCATTATCACGAGCATTCAAGCCCTGGCCATGACCTTGGGAGCCGTAGCCGATAAGGGCAAGGGTGTCGTTTTTGAAGTAGTCGTGAAGCTTGGCAAGGGGCCAGTCGCTGCGCTCATAGACGACCTCGTCTGTGCCAGCAAAGTTGAGAGTCTTGATGCCACGTGCGGGAAGAGACTTGTGGGACATGTCAGCTAAAAAAAACGACACGAATAATTTTATGAAATTTTACCTGGACCGCAATCGCGGAACGAGGGGCAACGGTGGAGCGGGCGAGAAGGGAAAAGGACGCAGCGCTGAGACTGGTCGCAGGACGAGGAGCACGACGAGCGAGGGCGCGAAGAGAACGCGAAGAAAGACGCGATGCGATGGAGGCCATGACTGAATGACTCCAACTCGTCAAACCGGGTTTATTTCTACTTCGCGAACTCGGCCGACACCGCGTCCGAATTGGTCCGATTACATACAGTACATGCTAGTGCTCATTCCATCTTCTTCGTGTCCTGACCGTACACAATCTCATCTACCGCCTCTCGCCTTCCCTGCGCGCTCAGCACTGCACCCCATACCAACGTCCCAACAGGAACAAACATCCCAACACGTTGCTGGTACGCCTTGTACGCGACAGGGTACTTGGACAACGAAATCGACTCCGTGAATATGGTCGATGAGAAGAACAGTGTACAGAGCACCAAACTTGGAGTAAGTGGTGCCAGTGATTTAAGTGACGTGGGCCATTCTTGCCTCCACTGTCCGTTCTCACACACTAGCGGCATCAGATTGATGATGATCTACACGCGTCTGTTGTCAGTCGATCTGCGTCATTTGCCCGCAAGAGACATACCCAGAAACTTTGTTCGCAAAGAAAGTTGGGATGCCTAGACCATGCCCACAGTCCCCGTGTCACGAAGCCCCTCCCAGCATCCCGCTTCGTCCACGCAATACGTGCTCCAATCCATTCGTTCGTCTCGAGTTTACCCAAACGTTTGAACGTCTGATATGAGTATTGCTGATTGTCGGCAATGAACTCGACCAAAAGTGTGAGGAATCCAAGTGCGCCAAGGACATAGTCAGAGACACCCAAACGCGTGTGTGGCTGGGTAATCGCGATTTTGGCCGGAACACCGAGAAGGAAGAGGATGATGTTTTGTGTCACAGCTGGATGCCAAATTGAGTTTCGCAGCCTGTGGAAATGGTTAAACATACCGATAAACGTGAGGTTGATGACTTGAAACAACCATGGAGGTATCTTCTCGCGAAGGACCTGCCAGCGGTAATCCTCATCATTGCTGATCCGAACAAGGCAACACTGTGAGGAGTAGCTCATCGCTTCAATTAGGGAACGCTTACAAGCTGAAAAGCCCTCGTCGCAGTGTATTATACGACAACCTGCAAACCACATGTCAAAGGGTTATGCGATTAAATAGGGGTCATTGAGCACCTAAACATCCAAGTAACCTGAATTGTTGCACGTCAGACCCAACTTGCAAGGAATAGGGAGACAACTCACAACCAGAACGAGCATCAGTAGCGCACGATGGTTGAAGGCGCTCGTAAAAGATTCATGAATGGTTTCGGGGGTGTATGGAAGCAAGAACAGCTGCGGGGTACGGGGCCAGAGGGGAAGAAGAGCATAATAAGCAGTGTACATCGTGGGAAGGAACGTCCAGAGTCTGTCCACCTGCGAGACATTACCGGTGAGCAGAGACAAAACATATGTGGTCAGTGTCGCTCCCAGACAAAGCTGGATCGGCCAGACGAATAGTGGCGCTTGCTGGTTGAGTGCTTCCATCATGCTCGTTATTGATCAACAAGTTGCGCCCCTTACTTATGCGCATCATGCACGTGACCGAGCCCTTGTTTACTCTTGCTATTTTCTAAAGCCATTGCCAAAATTGGCTGTTCCATCGCTACTCTTGTCACCGTCCGCCATGTCCACCAGTGTCCTCTTCTCCACATTCCCGCCATTTCCCACTTTATCTCTTCGCGTCCCTTCAGAAACTCGCATAAATGATCTCTGTGACCTGCTTCGCAAACGCTATCCTGACCTCCCCGCCTCCGATTCGTTGTATATCTCCTCACATAGCAGCTCGCTCCCCCCAGATGTCCGTGTTTCAGAGCTACATGACGACTCGTCTGATCTCGTCGCTCTGCGGATTGTTCCACGTCTCCGAGGTGGAAAAGGTGGTTTTGGCTCGCAGCTCCGTGCCGCCGGAGGCCGCATGAGCAGCCAGAAGACAAGCAACAATGACTCGTGCAGGGATCTTAGTGGGCGTAGGCTTAGCACCATCAAGACGGCAAAACGGTATGTCCATGCCTTCATTTCGTTCCCCCGTATATCTGACCTGCGCCCAGCCTGGTTGACTATATGGAAACTGAGGAGGAACGCAAGAAGGCCGCAGCGGAAGCCAAAAAAGTCAAGCTAGAAGCCCTTGAGAGGAAGATTGCCTCAGCTTCAGTGGATCCCGAGTCTTCTGCAGGGAAAAGGCATCGTTTTGACGATACCGAGTACCTGGAGCAAAGTCAGGAAATCATTGACAGCGTGAAATCTGCTGTTTCTACAGGTTGGTACACACCATCAAGCGAATACGAATTCGTCACTGAACGAATTATTATCAGGCCTACTTAAGAAGAAGAAGAAAGCTAAGATTAACCACTCTTCGAGTTTACCTGAAGACTCGAATGCGCCTGCAGAACAACGAAAGGATCACGCTCCCACAGTCCTCGGTGCTCCTGGAGGTGATAAAGTAGTAACCCCCTCCGTAATTGCACCCGCTTCAGTGACTGCATCAGCGTAGTGTCGCAAGGTCTTTTTATGTGTTTTTGCAGTACCGTAGGTAACAGATAGCATATTATTTGTAGGGTAGTTCATATCCGAATGGAGTGACTCCGAAGCCTTTGTACCGTGGACTACATTATGGAACACGCACAACGTAATGTCATTTTGATTCTCCCCGACTTGGAACACACCAGCTTGCTGAGTTATATGTACTAGACAATTGGATGCTGCCTCTGGTGCACCATTGTGTTTAGAACTATCATGGGGATTCCTTATACTGAGGACACGCCTAAATCCACTCCGTGGATATCATCACGCTGGTGGCTGAAGTGATTGAAAGAGAGTAGATACGTGGGTATGTATGTACGAAATGACTAGGAAAGGGTATGGGGAAAAACCTATAGGGGTTTTCGGCCCGAAGCACCAACTCCGGCGAAGCAAGCTGCAAGGAAGGGACAGCAGGATGCACCAGAAGGCGAGAGCAGGATCATCGGCGCGCAACGGACGGGGGAGAGAGACGGGCGTTGACCTGAGAGAGGGAGAGGTGCGCGGTAGCGCGATGCGCCGAGGCTGAGCCACTTCGCTGGACTCACAAGGGGGAAGGTCGCCTGTGCCCTGCCTATGATAGAACGCCAGCTGAGGTTTTCACTGGCACGTGTTCCTGTCATCGTGCATGATCTCTCTTTCTAGGCAGAAATCTTGCTGTGCACGAGGTTTCTGCCGACGCAGGGCGCGAGTTCCAAAGTCTCGGGTATACTCTTAGACCTGCAGGGGACAACAAGTTGTGAAAGCGCGTGATAACTTGATCCGGGAGCACATGCTGTATGAGCATGAGTCAGAGCAGCTGCGCTGATGGTAGCGCTCCTTCCCGCACTCTCGTTCCTGCCTCTACTAGCAACACTCACAACGCCCCAGTCTCTATGATAGGTCAACTCCCCAGTCCTGACCAAAACATTACCGCAAGCCCTTCCATCGTCGACACGGGGAACACACTCGCTACTTCTAGCGGGTTAACTGTGGAACAAGCCTCTGCAAATCATACATCAGCAGTAAGATCGTTCATACCTACGTTACACTGCCTTCGTGCTTACCGGCGATGTCCACAATGGCTCAGGATACACTCTACCAAGAATTCATTGACGTTGTAGGGAAGTTTTCCGAACGTCTGCGCTCCCATCACAGGATCATGGGTTCAGACGACGCAAGAGTGGACGTCGCCAGGCTCTTACAGCTTGCACCGCTCGCAGACCACCCCAAACATCGCCCCTACACTTGCGGTTGGACGAACGGCGAAACCATCTGTTGCTCGTTTGTTCAAGGCCCCGAGTTTTCCGAACATCTACGCTCTCATCACGGTGTCGTAGGTCCAGACCAGTCAAAGGTCATGTGCTGCTGGGTCGGTTGTCCCATCGAGTTGAAGAAAGAGAGCTTGATGAGACATGTCAATGAAAAACACTTCGAAGTGAGGTATCCATGCCCATACTGCCCCGAGCAGTTTGTACGTCCCTATACCCTGCAACGCCACATCCAGAAAAGCCACTCAGGCAATTAAGTTTTACTGTCTGCATGTAAATGATACTTTCTGTGTTCCCTTACGAAACACCACTCACACATTCTTCCAGCGACGATATGCGGATTTGGCTTCAAGACGTCGGCATGTATCATTGTCCCGTGACCACGCCAACTAAATGTCGATGATAGTTGTACCTGGATACATTACTCCAAATCAGCTATCCCCATTGGACTGTATTTCGTTACATGATGTATAGCCGTCTATCCGATACACGTCATACATCTCATCTCAGCAAGGATGGATGTACATCATTTTCGTCTAAGTGACTTCGTGGCGTCAACGTGCATTGGCATCAGGCTTGCTTGGTCTATTGGTTTACCTCATCCGCAGGATCGCGGCACCTCGCAGACAGGCTACCACTGGTCACTAGACTACACCCTAACGGTACTGGCAGTACGAAACCTAGTTCCAGTCACAAAGCCACACGTTTTCCACAGCTCGTCCACGAGTTCTACCCAACGTCCCGCAGGACATATACGCTCGCAATCTTCTATCGCACCGCAGAATACCCCCTATGAACCCCGAACCAAACATTGAATTCCCTGGATCTTATCAACGAGAGGCCCAAGGTCGGTAGCTTTGCCCATAACTCTACCTTGCGAATACCCCCTTTATACACATGACGGGATCATTGGTGACTCTATCCCGGTCGAACTGACACGTAAAGATTAGTTATAGGGTTATTGGATCCAGGTGGAGCGCGTTGCACGACGCATCGCCGTGCAATGCGTTCTACGCGGCCGGCGACAAGAGCCTCACCCTCTGAAAATCACTGTGACACATGACGACTAGTGGCCAGATTACTCTACTAGAGAGGACACGTGTAACAGCATGTCATGATTTCAAGTTCAACACAAGCTTTTTATTCAAGGGGATGCTGACGCAGGATGAGCTGATACGAGGAGGACGTCTCGAAGCAGGACTGTCCCGCGGGTATCATCATGTAGTCACCGCTGATAAACGTGAAAACCTCTCGCTCGTGTACACTGTTCGTTCCAACTTGTCTTACTCTCAGAAGTTGTTTACCTGCAAACGACTAAGTATTCTCTCTTCCTTGTAAGATTCTTGGCAGGGCATGGTACGACCTGCTGGGTTCCCCATGGTGACGAGAAGGCTTGTCGCATCTGGGCATCTAGATACATCCAGTGACTCACGGCACCCTGATTCGCCAAACAACGCTACAGTGGTCAGAACTCGCAAGGCTTGTTGAGTTCTATGTTCATCAACTCGTCGACACTAACTCACCGTGTGAAGACATCGGATCAACCTACGCTGCACGTTACCTTCGCCAGCACCACTGACGTTGGGAAGAACACTGCAAAGAATGAATACGAGTTGTTCGAATGCCGCTGTTAGATACTGCATCTAGGGTACGAGGGGCTGAGCAGAGGGTCGGAAAGAACAGCCCTAGTCACCCGCGTGCTCAAAGTCTCCAGGATTTTACCTGTGCCAATCGTAGGCTAAAAAAACCCTTTATGTGGCAAGAATCCCAAGGTCAATCTCGTTCTGCCCTGTATCGACACGCAAAATTGGGGTCAATGGCTACTGGAAGATCTATAAAAAGACCTATGTTGATTTCTGTGAAAGTGGGCTGAAAGTGGGAGTGGTGGTGATGCAGATTGGGGAAAAGGATTTCAGAAGCTCGGAGTAGAGAAGGATGTGTGGGAGTAGTGGAGGAACTTCCGGAAGTATAACTGTTGAAAGAAATTGTACCAAAGTTTGACGAGCTTAGTGATCAGAAGGTGAAGGACAACAAACGCAGGATCCTAAGACGTATCTCTAACGTTCGTAGAAGATAGCTCCTTGAGAGCATGTCGGGCATTTGCGTCACACACAATCGAATACAGTAGACTATCTCATAATGCATACGAAAAATCTCATAATGCATATTAGGATTTTGTACACTCTCGGCTAAAATCACTAGGTTTTGGTAGTATGCATTATGAGATTTTCGTATGCATTATGAGATAGTCTACTGTAGACACAAAACCCCGTCTGAACACACGTTCCCGTTTTCTCTCACCTTCCCACTGGTTGAATGTATCACGTACCGACCAGTTACAGCCTACTTTACATACAGTAACAATGTACACGACAGTCACCGTCCACCAAAGAGCCTCGACTCTAGGGACGTTAAACAAAGATACAAAAAAAAATGTCGGGCATTATTGGCAAGTCACGTACTGTAACACCTGTATGCTACACCACCATTAATGTCATGATACCTGCAGAAGAGGCGAGTGGATTGTCATGGCGTGTGGCAGGCCCGGCGTGGCTCTCCAAACACTGCCTAAAATGGGCAGCCATCTTCAATCAAAATCTTTTCAGGTTCAGCAAGAGGTTTTGAAGGTGACTCGGACATCGTATGTTATCCAACGAGCGTTTAGAACGTCTGCCAGTCTCCCTAACCTTGGACATGTCTAAGTCTTAAGGCTGTAGATATCACAGGAAGAAAGCCCGGGTATTCGGCGAGTCTCCGAGTCGCTTCCTCTTTCTCGTCTCGACACTGCGGTTCGAAACACACGATGGAATTATTAGCATGTGCTCAGTACTCCATTTCCAAGCAATCACGCACTACGTAGCACTGCTGTTTCTCACCTGCTAGACGTAACTGAACGTCAGTGAAGATTGGCGGCTGACATCCAGCACGCCTGTAAAGCCTACCCCTACCTCGTCGCTTTCCGAAAACTTAACTGCTGCATGAAGCTCAATTATCCGTTGTTTGCATGACAGTCTATATCAGCAGGTTGCTACCATCGTCATAGGCTCCGTCAACTCTTTCAAATTCCAGACCGTAAAGGTCTTTGATAAGGGTGAGGACGATCGAGAGGTGTACGCTGGCGAATCTCATATCACGGACATCAACATATGCTTGAATGACACGATTGTCCAGTTGGGTTCCGCCATCGCAGACTCCGACACCACACCCCACTTACAAGTAGAGCCATTTCAGCGAACTGTTGACATCTGACGCTCGTCCTTCAGAAGGTATTTCAGTCCTCTTTACCTCTCGATACGCCGTGGCGCATGGACACCCAAGCAAAGAAGCAGACGGGGATCCTCTCCCATCACCAGACTGTTCAAGACAGCTGGCTGCGTTCCAGCTGCTTCGAATCTTGGTTTTGCTGCCGTTCCCTGCCTTCAACAAGGCGTGCAGGATGTCCATCCATTTCCGTGTTACATCTCAGGAGGCTGCGTTGGCACGGTATTGGACTTATACCCTTCCGGGTAAACCAACTTGGAGGCCATCACTCCCCTCATCGAGTACCCGCACGGAGTAGAGCGATACGTAGCCGAAGCTTCACCGCTGTCATTATCGGCGCAGCTTCCTGCAGTGCGGGAGTTCCAATGCACACTTCCACTTACCATCCCCCTCAACGAGCTTCTTACAATCGAGGAGGAAGTCTGGTACCCTGAAGTTGGTGCTGAAGTGGTTCACATGGTACCAAAACCGCTTCCGGTGTCTAGTTTGTGTGGACTTCTGACGACGAGCGACTCCGAAGCGAAATACAACGCAATTCTGGCAGCCGAGTTTGCGACTATCTCTTTCGACTCGAATGACATTCAAGAATGGTCTGATGAGGTGGAGAGGGAGAAACGGGCAAAGATAGATGCGCACTTTGCACGTGTTTCTGATGCCTTGGCGATTCCTGTCCCGAAGCTTTCCGCTTACTTCGCCACCGACGGTCTTGCTGAATTCATCAGAGCCACATTCATCAGCGATCCTTTGCCTGTCAACACCAAGTCCTCTGAGGCAAATACCTCATCTGTAGATTCTTCTCTGGTGACCAGCGTCGGCGCAGAGTCGGAGGATTGACCGTGACTCTCACCTTTTATACTTCGCGGGCTTTGGAGAGTCAGAAATCGTGAAGACCTGAGGGTTTGTTCGCTTTAATGTCGCTATTCGGTCCCCATTTTGACGTCGAGTGTGCAGGACTTACAGATAATAATAGGCTGCAGTGACTCGTTTTCGGATCTGTCGTGTTTGTCGTTGGATCTGTATCTATCAGGCACGAAGGCTGCCGGATGCAAGGCAGGAGCGTCGCGTAGGTCGGTGAAGCTCAATGGCTTCAGGTATGTTGATTACTTGTATGTGACCTTTAAGCACTTGTCATTGCAGAGCTGGGCTATGACGAGCGAAGCTAGTAACGGTTTTCTTTCACTAGGGACCTCGCACCCCGGTCGTTTCCAGACACTCTGGGTTTCATTTTGAAACTGATTCGTGACTCAAACTCGGACCCGCGGCCAGCTTGTGGCAAAGCCATGACCATGAACATGGTCATGGCATTCACACAATCATCGATGTTTGCGTGGATATAGCGTAGGCATTCAATGCGTCGCGGACTTGGGCCATGTATCAAGGGGAACCGAATTGTGTATTGCCGAGTTATTGCCAGACACGGTACGTTCTAAAAACCCTTCGTTTTGGAGCAAATGATATCGGGTAGTGTGACGTGTCTAATCACTAATTAGGCGGTTGACGTGAGATCCACAGGTACCGCCGCGATTACTCGGTGCCTTCGATCACTCAAAATGAGTCTTTCCATAGCATGTCGGGTGTTGAGATACGAGATAAAGGATCCTCTGCCAGTCAGGAGTAAGTCTTGGTGCGCAAATCCATTCAATTCACCTTCATTAATGGGGCCGCCTGCTCTTTGATATGACCAAATTTCCTCTCAGCTCGCATCTTGAAGTGTCTGTCCCTGTTTCATGTGGACGGGCTGCGATAGGCTGTCATTCTGATTTCAGGTCCTCGTGTCAGCCAAGCGTTGTACACCATTGTTGTTGAATTCTTTGGGTTTCATGTTTTCATTCGGTGCGCTGTAACCGGATCACAAATGTGTCATTGGGCAGGGAATGAAAAGGCACCCCACCTTCACCAAGTCCAACAGTCTCTATCATGTCTTCTGCAACTGCCTTGAATCGTCCCCAACTACCAAGGGGCACTATGGTTGGAGCATTAAATCCCCAGTTCAAGATCAATAAAAGGATTATTGTCTGCTGTGATGGGTAAGTAATGATATTAGCGATAGGAAACCAGGTCAATGATTTGTTCGCGAATCTCCTCATAATGATAGAACATGGGAAGATGGTGTTATTGCAAAGGAACGCTGGAAATATACCAATATTCTGGCGAGTGACACGCATAGCAGATTGAAAGAGAGTAGACTTATTGTGGTGTTCCACCTTCAGAAACTCTCCCGTGCACTTAAACAGTACGATGAGCGAACGTGTGTGCTGCTTCTAACCCAGCGATACGGATAATCGCCAACTTTGCACGCAACAGCGAATATGCGATACCGCAGGTTGTGTTTTATCAATCCGGCATCGGGAGCTCCCAAAACTTCTATTCGAAATATATTCAAGGCAAGCTCCCTCATATCTTGCGACCAGAACATGGTTCAACTATTCCACAGGTGTCACCGGTGCATCATTAGGTAGATATCACCATCTGCACTAGCACTTGAACTCTCACATTATTGGGCTTGGATAGGGGAGAAGGTGCAAGAGGCATATGCTTTTATTTCCCAGTGAGTGACTTTCTCAGAGGACACTTAGTGGTAGTGGTCTGATTTCGCCGTCAATAGGAATTTTTGTCCAGGAGATGAGGTGCGGTGAACAGTATTAGCATGCATTTTACACTCCCACTAACATGTTATAGATCTTCTTGTTCGGGTTCTCAAGAGTGAGTACACTTGCCAGTGAGTTCAACTGGTTTCCCTCTCACAACAAACAGGGTGCATATACAGCTCGCATGGTTGCCATGTTCATTGTAGGTTTTTTTCCCAAGTATTTGTTCCATAGCCTCGTACATTACGTCTATATAGGGTGCTATCGGCATTTTGGATAAGACTGATATGGACCACTTCGAGGACATCTTTGTCACCTACCAAAAACTGGGCAAGTCAAATGACCCTATAGGTCCGTTGCAGTTATCTAGACCACGCGGTTTTTATTGGTGTAACATTTCCCCAGAAATAGGGAAGCTGCAGGCTGAACTTATTCCTTGGACCTCACCCATGTCCCGTGGAAGGTTGAGAGCGATTTCCGATGATCACACTTTCTCAGTTAAGTAAGTAGTCAAATCCAGCACTAGTGATGTGCAATAACTTGGTGACTAGATGTGTCGGTGTCTTTGACACTGTCGGTTCCGTTGGGTTACCGGAGGAGATGAAACACAAATCGCCGTCCACAAAATCCGTGTTTGGTTTCTCAAACACAGAACTTGGTGAACATATTGGATATGCTTATCAAGCATTGGCCATCAATGAAACTAGGCTTGATTTTGTAAGCATCCGGCATCTCAGAAGATCTCTCTGATTCCATCGATTTTGCTATCCTACAGAACTGTATTAAATTTGAGCAAACGCGGGGTGGCCGTCATAAAGGACAAGTCTTGAAGCAGGTAAGCATTGACCAAAGGATCAGATCACGATCCTAATGCATTATCCCAAGTGCTGGTTCAGTGGTAAGTAAAGTCCTTCGGCTGTGGGCTACTGAGTAATGTGTCCGTAACCTTAAATCCAGGCGAACATTCCGATGTAAGTATAATTCATCTTGGCATTACTCATTACTGGATAACATCGAAAGATCGGAGGTAGTTGGCATGATCATGACCTGTCGGATTTAACACTCTTTTGGATGGTGGCCAACATCGAAGACATGCTTGCCGTGGACTTGGAGTACATTAGATCACTGCCCAACCCCGTTGCCCCTTGGGGAAAACAGCCTCCTCACTCGTGAGCTCACGCATGACTGCATCTTCTGTCCTCTGACCAAAGACAGCTCTCGTACTGGAATCTTTGCCATGGCTCGGCAGAATACGCGTCCGCTCCCGACCAGGACCGACCACGTCACACACGAAATAATTCACCCATCTGTACTTGAACAGGATCACATGAGCCTGCACCTGCGCGAAATCGTTCAAGACTATCCTTCTTTAGTGTGCAGTCTGCTTCCTCTCGAAAAAGAAATGAAAATGTGCTGGCCTTACATCCCTGGAAAGAATCTCCCAATGGGCCGCAAAATCCCTGCAAAGACGGGTCTTAGTGTTCTATGGAGCGCAGTAAAGGATTTTCTACACATTGGCGTTTAGTTAGAAACAGAGATAATCCAGAAGATCCGGACTCAACTTGCGGTAGAGCGAGAGTTCCGATGATAAATAGTTTTCTGCCACCTCTTTATTGAATATTCTTACCCAGGAAACCCATGGAGCCGTCATGAAGGAGATTGATTAGCACTGAAATCACTGAGGCGCGTTCATCAAAATTGGTGTAGTAGTATGATAGCCTATTGATGTTTGAATTCTCTCGAGCTCCAAATTCTTCTAGTCAGACTTCTGATCGTATCGATAGGAATGTGAGAATAGCGCAAATACTGAAGCACAATGGCTATCGAGGGACAAAGCTAACTACATGTGAGCTCGAGTAGGTACAGTGTACGAAAAGATAACTCACCTCAGTCGTCGTACGGTACAACGGACTGAGATGTTCTGTAACGTAGAGAACATCTTATATACGATATAAAGTCTATTAGGTACGAAAGGAGATATAAGGATCTCGAAGAGATCCTGTTTGGCGAAACACAGGATAAGAGAAAACGTATGGTACGCGAGGACGAACAAAAGGTACGGTAAAGTCATAAAACGGAGAAACATACGTGAGAACGTATCCGGTCGTGCTCGGGATGCGAGCGCGCTTGCTGACTCCAACAAGGAAATGCTACACTATTCGACTGACGACCCCCGAACCCGTTTCCGACTAGGACAAACATGCACAGGTCTTGTATGTTGGATATTTAGCTAGTACGCTATTTTGGTAGCTTACATAAGCATACCTACATCGGACAGTAGTTGGTTTTATTTCGTCCTTAGTGACTTACTGAGGACATTATAGATACCACTAATATTGTATTCGTAGGCTCATGCACGCAGGCCGGGCAGTACTGGGCGTTACTGGTGCGTCACGGCACTTTACGTCAGCCTACGCTATTGGCGGGAAGATGCTATTATACATGCTCCCTGAGGCCAGTGGGCTGCGCTCGCTCGCCGTTTGCTTTAGTCAAATTTCCTCCCACCTCGCCTCTCGAAGCGTATGTATTATGCATTTGCTTCGTGTGGATGGGCTATGACCCAAAGGCTTGTTGGAATTACCAAGCGCACGCACAGCCGCGAGCGCACCGACGCCGTCGATCACCGGACGCATACATGGTCCGTACGATACATTCCCCATTTACTTACAGACCGCATGGTCGTTCCATTCTCCATACCGCGTACTTTAATCTCTCTGCATACCTGTGTACATTGCTAACACGGATCTCGCGTATGATCCTTTTATCTCCTTTGTTCGATACAATAACGATTTACCGTATATAAGATGTACCTTCTCGACCTGGCACTCCTCAGTCCGTTCTCCTGCACGCGACTGAGGTGAGCCGTTCATACCATACGCTTTACTTACACAAGCTGACCGTACGTAGCTTGTTATCTCTCGATAGCCGCGTGCTAGATCCACCTGTCGTGCTCGTTTTTCTAATAAGGCTGCCACTGGCATTCTACTTCGTGTCAACTAAGTACTGGACACACACAGTTGATGTCCCAGATGGAAGAAACTGGTCAAAGCGAGATCCGACTTTACCCAGCCTGAGAGCAATACGTGTCCGCGGCAAACAATGATACTGGGCCAGTAGTGCGCACGTCTTTCGTTTCCACCCACCCTCCTAAGTAGTTACCGCTTTAACTGCTTTTTATCTCGATGCCAGGCCTAAACCCATATTAGGAGCCACCAAGATTATAGGCCCAGTTCGATGATTGATATTGAGTGCCAGTGCGTTATCGACTCCGTCCTGGTCCGTGACCTGACACCAGATTCTCGTCGGAGAGGGATATGTTTATCATCATCGACAGCTCCACGGCATTATCACGGGAGTTGAGGGTTCGAGTACATTTGTACCAATCTGCAACTCAGCCGATTACCCTCGATTCGGTTATAGCTCAGCAACGACCTTTATCTTCTTTTGTACCATATAACTGTCTTCCAATTACGGCTCTCAAACGGGCACCATTAGAGTCATCACACGACAAGTACTAACGTCACAGACACGTTCCGCGAATTAACACTGCGTGCATCCCAACTTGATGTGTGGTATCCGAAAAAACTCAGTTACATTCTTATGTGGTCCGCCATGGAGACATACCGTGAAGAATTAGTGTACATCCCTCAGTCTGTTCTAGACACCGACTTTTACCGAGTAATTGTTTATCCTTGCCATTCAGGCTCGTCGGCTGAGCACAAGGTGGCGCGTGCAGTTCACCCCCAGTGAAAAGTGACTATGATCGGGCATGTTCGGACATGTCCGAGCATGTTTTCCCTGTCGATACACAAGAAATCATATGGGCACATTTATTGCTAACAAAACGGGAATTACTGGAATGTTCGTGT
>JBBPKJ010000980.1:0-14287 GCA_038089195.1 Brasilioporus rufonigricans | reverse complement strand
CTATTGTATTTTAGATTGGTCACAATTGCAATCACTGACTGGTTATCTCCATATAATTTTGTGGGTCCTTGTTGACCATAGCTGATTTCCAAATATAGGTTTCTTAACCATATTGCATCTTGCACTGCACTGGCCATAGATGTATATTTGGCCTCTGCAGTAGATGTAGCAGTTTTGGCTTGTTTCTTAGAGCGCCATGTGATCACTCCCCCATTTAGTATAAATACACCACCACTGGTCGACTTCATTTGGTCAGCACTATTAGCGAAGCTGGCGTCAGCATAACCGAATAATACATTGTCACCCTTTTTGTATATAATTCCCAGATGTTTGGTACCTTTTAGATACCTTAATACATGCTTGGCCACACTCCAATGTTCAAGACCGGGTTATTATTGTACGAGCACAAGAGATTAGTAGTGTTATGCTTGAACCTGGTAGGTCCAAGGGTAGCCCTAGTTCTCCCTGGTATCAAGGACTAAGGACAAAGGTTCGTAGGGGGTCGAGGGTTTCAATGATCAAGGGCTAAGGCTAAAGGCGTGGAGTGGTTACCACCGTAGAAGCTAAGGCAAGGGCGTGGAGTGGTTACCACCATAGGAGCTAAGGCAAGGACTGAGGATTGGGAGGCTGGCTCTAGGGATTCTGGGGTGGTACTAGGGAGGTACAAAGTGAGGAGCTATGACTACAGGTGCTAGGGTTTATATAGTGCGAGGAAGCGAGCATGGACCAAGTGTCCAAACTAAGAGAACAATGGGAAATCCTAAAGAGGAGAACAATGGCAAGGATCAAAGGAGCAAAAGAAGCAAAGGAAGCGGAGAGCCGCGAGAAGATCAGAAGAGTGACTAAGAAGCATGGGTGGAGATTAAAGAAGCAAGGCAGTGAAACGTGTGACTAGGAAGCAAGGGTAGGCATGAGGCAAGGAAGCGAGGCAAAGAAGATCTAATCGTGGCGAAGAAGCAAGGGACTTAGCCAAGTGTTAGCTAAGTATCGTGGGAACGAAGGCAAAGGCAAAGAGAAGAAGGCAAATCGTAACACTAGGTGTTTCTGGATAGAAATAGTTAGAATTGTGTGCTAGGGAAGCAATTGTGCATTTGGGGTTCATTGATAGTAAACTTGACCAGCGCACTTTAGACTTCCTTTTATGGTAATGTTACATAAGCTTAGAGCGTACACTTCTCAAAGTAGTTTCTAGTTTATTTCCTCAGTAGCTTGACATCTACTGAGGGTAAGCCCTATTTTCAAAGGCATTGCTACTATATTAACCTACCATAGTTCTCATAGGTAGTACTTCTAATATTAGTAGCTTGACATCTACTGAGGTTCTCATAGTTCCTAGCTTATACCTCTGCTGAGCAATTCCAACCTCACAATAGTCCATGTCTTGTAACTGGGAACAAGGTTAAAAATTTGTTGAGGATGCAAAATAATTACTGCACATATGGAGGCAACCCTTTGCAATCAGTCATGGCATTTGTTGTGGTTTTCGGTACTGCCATTGAATGTCACACAGCCACCTCTGGTCAAGCATAGTTTTAAATACTTGGCAGATTTGGCTGTGAAGTGGAAGGAGCAAGAGGGGGAGGGGGGGAGTAGAAATGGGATAGATGTCAACATAGATGGGAATGGTGAGGGGGCTGAGGGGGAGGGGGAGATGAGGGAGGAGGGGGAGATGAGGGAGGAGGGGGAGGAGAATGGAACAGATAAGAAGCAATGGGTACATGTTGCACTGATGGTGAGTAAGATGATGCAGTCGGCAATGGAGGTCATGTATGGTGAGTTGGGGGATGGAGGGCAGTTGTGAGCAGGTGGTTGCTGAGTGGGCACATGGTGCCTTGTTTGATGTGTGGATTGGATGGGTAGGATGAACATCATGCACATAGATGTTTTACCTCCTTTGTTTTTGTGATTGTTGGTTTGCATGGCATGTCAGGTCAGTGGGCATCCCAGGATGGATAGGCTTGGTGAGTTGAACACACAGAAGGTGGTACCATACTACTTGTACTAGTATACTGTCCCTGTCATCTTACCTTGCCCAAACCATACACTGAATAAGATGTCAATGTCCATCAGAGTTACTGCTTGTCTAGGGTCTCATGGCTGGTGCACTGGCAGGCATGGATGGATGGTCCCTTGTGAAGAACAGCCTGACTCATCTGAGTCACATACTATCACTTGACCAGAGTTGCAAAATGACCCAGAGTTGCAAAATCATACTTAACTCACACAACATTGCAAATTTAACCTTGAGCTGGTAAATCTAGTATGGACTATAATAGATCAACCTTACTATATTTTTTGGGGGGACAGGAGATTGTATCTTCATCTCCCAGCACATTATTTATTGCTTTTGCATGAGTATTTTCAGTTATGTGTCAGGGCAACACACTAATTCAAACAAAAAGAATCCTCCTAAAAAACTAGGGCTACTCTACATTATAAACAAGCTGCTAGCCATGTTTGAGGTGATTCTGACTGTGTTACCAGACTATGCAGCATCTCAAAGTCAGTCATGTAGGAAGTGTGATAGCACCAAGCTGACCTGATGGAGTGCAAGCAGAGCATGTTTCAGCAGCAACAGCACCTCCAGCAAGCATGGGCAGACTTACAAAAAAGTCTGCCCCCTGACATTATTTACATACACATGGCATGTCAGAGATTAATTTAGCATGTGACAAGGTGTGACACACCTCTCATTTGCAACTGGGAAATTTTGCAACTCAGGTCACTTTTGCACTCTACACCGGCATACATCTGGCAAATCCAATTCTCCATTTCCAGAGATCCTTTTTGTTGAAAGTTTCTCTATGCATGTATAGCTATCATTCAATGTAATTTTTACATTTATTTTGGATGTGTGGACACATGTAATTGCATGGGCTGTTTCAATTTTGCAACTCTGGTCAAGTGATAGTATGAGCTGATGCTACATGCCTTATGATGGCACATTTCCTTTCTTGGACATTCATCACTGGCAGACTGCATTTGCTTGGTTATTGTCAAACGACTACTTTTTCCCTTTCCCTAAGCTGCTCCTGTGCATGCCCCTACTTCCAGGCTCCTGGCTGAAGCAATCCTTCAAAGTTCAGTGATGATGATTGTTATGGTAAACCACCTCCATTCCAGGCTTTTCCTTATCATCTTCCAATTCACCCATATAACTTCTTTTCCTTGTGAATCCTACCATTTCTTTCTCACCACTTTCTTCCCGATGATGTAATGGTTTATCCTCTTGAATAGCTCTCCCCTCTGGACTAACCACTCCTACAACACTTCTCTTAGAGTGTTGTGTGCTCTGATCTCTTCATTAGTAACCATAGCTAAGCCCTTACTCTTGCTGGTTCGATTCCAGCTTTCTCACTTAGTTAATCACTCTTTGTCATCTTGGTCCAAGTGCAGGCAGGTCCTCATTTACTTCTGTTTATCCCTTATTCCATCTCCACTTCTATTGTACTATATTAACTAGCTCAATCCCCACATGTATTCCTTAGCTAGTTCTATGCAATTCAGCGCACTACCTTGCTCATTCTGTGTGATCTCTATTCAAATCCTTGTTTCCAGATGTTGTGTCTCTTCATGAGTACCTCCTGGTGTTCAAGAAGGAATTGTTTCGAGCAAAGAAGTGCTCTTCAACATTACAATGATGACATTGTAGCTGTATGAGATGATTGCAATGACTTTGTCACATGCAGACATTGGGCAGGATGTATCAAACATATCAATGAGATCAGGATGACATGTCACCATCACTAATGACACTGATGCAGCTGTTTGCTTCTATGCACTACCTGAGCATGTGATAACAATGCATGTGTCACTTCCATTGATGAGTGCCAGGTCATGTCATTGATACTCAAAGACCATATTGAATGAGCAGGACAGTGACTGTCCCACTTGGATCATGGCATGTCACAGATTGGACAAGACCCAGGGAGGCGACACAGAGAACTGGGTCAGGTATCCTTCTGTTCCCTGCTCTTCATAGTTGCCCATGTTTGTATGTGCATGCTGTTGTCATCTGACCAGCCTTGATCTGGAGCAGTCACCTTTGCCATGGCCCATGCCAGAAGGAGGTCTGTTTCTGTCCAGATATGGAAGGAGAGCAGGTCACTGCTGGATTGCATCCACATATCGTCTGTTCCCTGTGTTATTCACTTGCTTGAGATGCATTTCACTCTTGAAACTGCTCTTGTTGCATTGGCTGCTTTTGCCACTGTGGTGCCTCTGCCAGCTGAGCAAGAGCATGGCATGGCAATTGCCATCACCAAGGGTTCACAATTGGTGAATCCGAATAACTGTCAATGTCAACATACTCAACAGCCATGTTGCATCAATCAAGGTGTATGTCCACAGGCACTGTCACATTGCATTTACTCAGCTATTGGTCTTGGTATGATCCTTCATGGCTGTCAACAACCTTGAGAAGAACACAGAGACGACATGCCCTTGTGCTGTGAAAATGATGCAAAAGACATGGCAATGGAGATTCCTTGATGGACTATGACAGTGAGGTCTGGTCCAGCAATACCAGAGTCGATACCCCTTTTGTTTCTCTTGCAGGTAGATTTTCATGGTGCTCCTGACAGACTTTGTTCACACCAAGCTTGCTTACTGTCCAATTCAATGGTGGTTCAAAGTAAGGACTCATCAAACATGCCATGTTTATGTTCAATGCCACAACTTGGACAGCAACCTCTTTGTACCATTGACTCTCCATGATGGGAGTTGTAGCAACTGTACTCTTGGGAACCTTGATGCTTCACTTCAGAAGACCTGTGCTACCCATTGGAGATCCAGTTCAGAGATGGGTCCATTGGCTGGGGTGAACAATACCTCGAGGTCATGTCTCTCATCAGCTTCACCATGTGTCCTCTATGGCTTCTCAGCATACACACATTTCTGACAACAAATTAGACTGCCAGTCAGACCATGGGTGGTGTCACAACCTACTCTACTGGGTTCCAAATATTGCAGTTCCCCTCAGATGGTTTGATGGGGATGCACTTCCAATCTATCTTTGATCATGGATGCTAGTCCTGTCATTCAGACACTTGTTTCTGAAAGACAGGTGTCCAATTCATGGTCTTCATTCAAGCTTTGATTGTCTGGAGGCAAGTTGTATATTGTATATTGGTGGAACAGACTTGGTGCTGTATACTTGAGACTTCAGCTATGCTCCTGTCATGCAGTAGGCCAGAGTGTCAGTGTATGTGGACATGCACTAACAATGTTAGTTTAAGGTAATGGTCAGACAATTCTGAGAAATATCACTTGCATCACCATCAGCCCAGTTTCATTGTGTCAATGCTCTGTAGTCCCTTGCAATTCCTTCTAAATCATCCATGTATAGTACAAACATGTTTCTGTTCCATACTTGAATGATATTGTAGCTATGAATCATATAATTGACATACAGTAGGTTATGATGTCATGCATGGATTTTTTTTTGTTAATAGGAACTTCTGCTCTGTTTGATCATGCTGTTGTTGCTCTGTTCATACTAACATAAGATATATGATTGTATATGATCCAATATATTTGCACACTCCTTTTGCATGAACCAAAAACAAAGTAAACATATAACTTGAAAGCTTTGTGTATATTACATGGGAAAAAAGAAATTCAAGATATCTTTGATGATACACAGGCTAGAGTGTAGCTGAAAATAATGAAGAACATGAGTCAAATGAAAAATTAGGAGACATACCAAGCCTATGCTTCATAATGAAAGCAACATAGTCATCTCTGGTAGAGTCCTGAGATAGGGTAGAAATGTCTGCCTTGAGAGTAGAATATGAATTCTTCAGCTGTGAATATGCTGTATGAAAAGCAACATCCAGGGTATCATTGGTGGAGACAAAATGAATAGCTGCACACTCCAGCAGTATGATTGAAACTGATGATAACTGAGTTCATGTCAGGTTAGATAATAAGTTGAATACCAAGTAAAGTATGGTATGCAGGATGATGGTCATCTAGAATATCCAAACCATCCTGACATGCATGTAAGTGAGGTGTAGAACAAATAATAAATAAAATACCTTGCCAAGAGTGGCATTAAGCAGAGACACACTAGATTGCTATTGAACACAGGTTAATGGAGTAAAACAGCAATAACATGGATTCACACACATACTATAGAGAATAAGACAAATAATTAGCATTAGAGTGATAGTTATCATATAATGTGACTCACTTGCTGGAGAGCAGGAATGGGACAGAAACTATCAGCACTGGAATTGCAGCTATCACATCATATCACTCACAGACTAGAGAGCAAGAATGAAACAGAAGCTATTAGCCTTGGAATTGCAGCTGTCACATCATATTACTCACAGACTGGAGAGCAGGAATAAGATAGAAACCATCAGCCTTGGAATTGCAGCTATCACATCACATCACTCACCTCCTGGAGTGCAGGAATGAGATAGAAACCATCAGCCTTGGAATTGCAGCTATACATCATATCACTCACTATCTAGAGAGTAGGAATGAGACAGAAACTATCAGCCCTGGAATTGCAGCCATCACATCATATCACTTACTTGCTGGAAAGCAGAAATGGGATAGAAACCATCATCTCATACCACAAGTATTTTTCACTTACTGACTGAAGAGTCACATCCCATGACATCAAATCAATTCCATACTCCATAATAGAGATACTGTCAGCCTTTATTTCAGTGACACAGCCATTCTCTCACCAGCTGTAAATGTACTTTGTTGATCATAGATCATCATTTGACTGACATCCTTTACTCACCCACAAGTGAGGAAAGTATCTCATGCATGACTTGGCTATTGACATTCCATTCCCATCAAGACTTGCCCTGCACTAGTTCAAGCATTCATCTCACATCTGCATTTATGCTCACCTTCTTGCTCCCATCCTCACACTAGTCTCAAGGTCTCCTCTTTGGGTAGCAAATAACATTAGTGTTACCACCTCAATGCTCAATGCATCTGCTGTTTTGGTAATCAAGGCATCACAGCTTGTACCAACCTCATTTATCCCTGACATATCCAGTAAAATGACCAACAAAATTCAATGTGATTGAACTCACTTTCTAGCCTAACATATCCTGATGAATCTCTCTTGATCACATTCCAATACTGCTTCTCAAAGATTCTCTCTGCCTCAACATCCATATCCTGTGGGGTCAGATCAGCACTCTCTCCCAATTTGTCCTCCAATTTCATTTCAACATCAAGCTTGAATTGATCATACTTGGTGAACACTGCAATCACAGGCACTGTCCAATCCATGATTAACTTCACTTATCAAATATATTCCACTGTATATACCATTTTTGTCTGGACAGATGTCATGAAAGAATTTCATGTCGAGTATAGCTCGATCATTGTCCATGGGAATGCAGTACCTGAAAACCTATAGTTTAGCATCCATATCCAAAGGATCAACACAACAAACCAAATTGTGTGTAATCTATCCTGCAGTCGGGCTGCTGTTGCCTTCCTCCGTACAAAGTGTTGCACAGTTCGTAACTCATCTTCATTCCCAGCTTCGAAACCACGTGAGTCATAGAACACATAGCCCTCGTGATTGGTGAACATGAGCTCGTCCTCGATATTATGATCACCACGCTTGTTGAGGGATGATCACAAAACCGCTGTCACATGCAGACTATTGACTCACCTCATCAGTAGGATCGAGATGGATCTGATTCAGCAACGAAGTCAAAAACGTTGGTAACTAGACGATCTAAACCAACCTCTTCACGACGACCTTGGCTAACCCTATATATTTTTGGATTCTCCGTCGTCTCGCAGACTCTCTGCAAGATGGATGTTTTCCCTGCATTTGCACGACCAACGATGAGGACTCGGAACTTGATATCTGGGACATGGAAACGCTGTGGCTGCTGGCTCATGATTTCTGGTTGTAAGAGGGCGATGGAAATTGGGGGCGACGTAGGATGGGGGAAGGGAAGAAACATAGCATTGGCACGAATGCTATCACAGCCCTCGATTCGTTCTCCGACTCGGACTGTTCCAGGAGAAGCATGTACCGATAAGGGTGACTACAGCGACTAGGTCCAGTGTGTCATGCAGCCGGATCAATCTCGGCTAAATGTCAGTCGTGTTTGGCTTATCGTCCAGGGTGGCCCTGAAGCTGTCGAAGGCGATATCTAGGTCCAACCACAAGGAACGGAGAAATGCATGGACCGACCACCACAGGACTTGCAGTAACTCCACCTTTCCAGGCATGCAACTGGTGCGATCGCACCCTCAGGCTCCAGGCTCAACATTCTGCCCTATCTTTGGTCGTGATTGATGGCGAGTGGTGTTGGTGTGGCGTCGGAGAAGTGAAATTAATGATATCTGTATCCGCCGTCCATACGATAGTGAGAATGACAAACAGTACTAACGTGTCCAAGGTGGGGTCGTTAGTAGTCGTGGACATGGTCTATTGAGACTCTACGCAACCATCATGAGGGTCTCGCACGATACTGAACACCCAAGTGCATCATTAAAGACAGGTCAACAATTCCCGGTATGAGATGACGCACCGATGCACTAGTAAGCAGCGATGAGCCACGAACGTGCGAAGACATCACAGACGATGATACACAGAAATCCCAGCCTTCGACCCTTCCTGATGGAACTACACCTCCATCCCGGTCTCATTTCCCCTTGCACATCCAATCATACTCAATAAGTCATCCTTGACACTGCGAACGATAATATCACCACCCACTTTGTCACGTTCCATGCACCTACTCCAGATCCACGCTTGCGCTTGCGGGCACTCCTGAGTCCAGTCTTTGTCTCCCTCATGATTGCTCTCGTCGCGGTCTCTATCCACCTGCGGTGCATGCATAGTTTCCAGAACAGGAACTCATACTTCCCTGTCACCTCCATCATCATGCCCCAACGGCAAATATGGTGGAGTGCACTCGGTTGAGTAGATATACCGTCCGTTAGTCGGTGGCTGAGACAGGGCTCAACCAAGCTGACGGACGGACGACGCACATTCGGTTCAAAATGATCATAATGAGAAGTTTGGAGAAACCGTACGAATACAACGTCCATATGGTGCTGGACGTGTCTACATTGCCATCAAGTATTCGAAGCGAAAGAGGGAACACAGACCGCAGGATCCATGGATCCGACCTGTTTACGTAGAACTCGGATCGTACAGGTGTACCTCATGGAAAAACTCGTCGAGTAAGCGAACTGTAACGCTGGAGAGCCTGAGCACCGTGAAGAAGTGGTGGCAAACACCGACCGCACAGCGAGGATACTCACCTCAGTTCTGTGTCTGCGTATAACCTTTCTCTATCAGGCAGAATGTTGTCTCAAGCAGTTCGTTTATTGCATGAGAAGTACATTTTCAGGCAGGGTGTACATAGCTGATATTTATATGACACGCCCAGACCCCCACCTTGACTAAGATTTGCGAGTCTCCCAGCCCGACTCATCTAGCAGTTTCTTGATTGTCTGGCGGAAACGCTCTCGGGTTAAGACCTGGTTGTTACTCTCGTACAACGACCGACAAAAGTCATGGGTTTTTTTGCGCCTCTCCGAATATTCATACGCCTCGAACGAGTCTCTCAGCACCTGCCAATTCGTTGCACCGGCCATATCAGGTTTCAGTGTGAAGTCAAATAATGACCTCAACACTGAAATGAGCTCGACGGTATATGCCATGAGAAGACGTTCAACTTCAGGTCTTTCAGAAAGGGCTCGTTAGCACTCGATGCGATGCAGAGCCAGCACTTACATATGTTGCAAGATGGCGTCGGAAACCCACTTCACGAAGAAATATGTCAATCCGAGGATAGCAACAGGTGGTGCGACGGGGATGGTGGTAGCGGTAATCAACTTCACAAAGCTTTCGATTTTATCCAAGGACGGTGAGCTGGGAAAGTATGGGTAACATAACAGTTACAGTGATCCAGCAATACACACGGGGTGGTGGGGGATCGATTTTGAAGGTCTTGGACCAAATACAACATGAGCTGTTTGAATTCCGTTCCGCCTAGGATCTACTAGTGTTATCGACCATTCCCTCACAAAGGGAAGTTCACTTTACCTTGTCCTTGTCCTTGAAATTCCAACAAGTGACGATATCCTGGTGGACCCGGGCAAGACAATCCCACAGTAACATCTTCCCAACGCCGGGAATACTTCCAACGAGAGAGCTATAGTAGACTTCTTAATGTTAATGGTGAGGCTTAGAGATGAACTGCCCATCGCACGCACAGTTGACCCCTTTGCTATACAGGGAAAAGAGGATCAGGAGTTTTGGAACGAGCCAAAAAGTAGCACCTACTCTACGCATGCTTCGATTTTCATCGGAAGACTGGCTCGCTGGGCGATCGCCCACATCACCCACGCATCACCTTTGACCCGCTCCTCGACAATTTTACGAGTCGTGTCCGATAGGATGGTAATGGTTTCTTCATAGCCCTTGGAGACTGAGTCGCATTAATGACGAACGACACCCAAGGTAAGAGCTCATACCAGAAATGTTGACATAGGGAGGTGTGGGGATTTTGAGCCCGGAGGTTGATTTGTCGAGAGACTGCACACAAGCTGCGAATGCATTGCTCGCATTCTCCTCGCTCCTATTGTGAAGCATCTCTCCGTCGATGCCCTTCCCTTTTCTTTCCTCTTCTTTCCTCTTCGACCGTACTAACTTATCATACTTGGTGAAAACAATCACCACCGGAGCTAATGCATAGGTGCAAAAGGGTTATCAAGCGATCACTTGATACGAACTGAGGAGGACAAACTATCGAGTGTATTGGCCAGATATAGCAACTTCTTGTCCCCTTCCTCCAACACTCGGCCACCAGCCCGCGGTGTCTCTATACAGAGCCTGGAAACAGTGAATCGGTAACAGGACACAGCAAAATCGTAAACTACCATATTGCATGCAGTCGATCTTTCAGCAGCTTCTCGCGATGTCGCTCTCGGAGGAACCGATCTGCGAGATCGAAGTTGGTTTTATCTCCGGGTTCAAAGCCTTTCGAATCGTGCAAAACAAAATATTTGTTTTCGTCGGAAACGAATTCATGGTCGATAGATGCATCTCCGGGTGCATACTCAGACACTTTCTGAGTCCAATCAGCCATTTCACACCAAGGGAAGACGAAGGAATATGGCGGCTTACTGCTTCTGTTATTCCAAATACACGATTGATCAGAGAGGACTTTCCGACCCCGGCCTGCAAAGACTGTCAGCAACCACAAGTAAACGCAGAGCAATAGGGACTAACACAACCGACACACAGTATACGGAATCTATGAGAACGGATGAGAAGTATTATATTAGTTTCAGGAACTCGGGGACTTCATTTGCTTACCGCGGGATAGTGTTCAGAATGTCCTCGATGGTCGATTCGGTAGCCATACTGTTCGGGTACAGTGAAGCAAGGGATGTTGACTGGGTGTGGAGGGGTGAGTGCACGACACTGGATGGGCGTTTATCGATGATTAATCTATAATCGTCCAGTCACGGGTTCCCTGCCAACGTGGTGCTTCCTTCCATCTATTTAGGCCTGACATAATCAGCTAGTAATTATCTGTAACCACTCACCGATAGTGCATCAGATTCAAATCGTTCCGTCCGCACCACGATAGCAACGATTGGATTAGGGTTGAAGTGGGCCGAACCCCACATGAATTGGTTGCCAGTCGGTATTTCTCTGAGACCTGAGAATGAGAAATTGATACGCGCTGCATGACATGCAACGAAATCGAGTCATGTTCACCGCCTAGGTTCAGCGCTAGCCTCTACAGCGGAGGGTTTCAGTAGGTGTCCGTTTGACCGTCGAAGGGATGGACGTCGCTGCGAAAATTCCGGGAAATGCCGATCACAGCTCTCGCCCGTCTCGTTTGTCCCAGTCATATCCCCGTCTTGCTGGAGCGCTGTGTGCCCTGTTGCTCTGAGGAAGCATTTCCTACGTTCGTCGGGTCCGAAAGTGGTTGTCGCGGATATTCATTACCTGTACATCAATGATTTAGCATAAACGACGTGTGGTTTTCAGGCGAAGTGCCACGCTAGTTGAGTTTTCTTCCTTTGTGAACTGGAGTTCTTCGCACTCACTGTTCACGGGTCATAGTACATGTCGTGTGTATCGTATGAAACGTTACTGCCATCTTTGTCCGGATATCCTGCGATCGCATACAGCCATATGTCGACACATCTGCTAAGTGTCATTCCTATCAGAGATACACGACCTAGACGATACCTCGCTAGCCGACCTTAGAAAGGCCGTGAACAAAGTTGGAGGACCATCTCGGGTAGCATGAAATCGTTGGAGGGAATTGCATATGATGCTGCGGTCGAGTATAGCTCGCGATTGGGTATGTTGGCTGTGACGCCCGCATCACTAGGCGTGTGCGAAGACCAGACGCGGCGTTTCCTCTCCACAAAGGGGACCCAGCAAGCTTCCGTGATGACCGGGGTGAGCAATCTCTTCTTTTCGCGAAGCGTACCTGTAACGAGCAGCAGGAATCACGATCACGATCAAGTTCGTGTATATGGCCATACCCATCTCCGAGGTGCGACCGTTGGCAACGCTTGACTCGTGAAAACACGACTCTGCTCCTCGCTGTTATCTCAAAGTACTCGATTTGGGGCTATGTCGTCGCACCCTCTGGCTATCACAGTGGTCGTCGTTCCGAGTGTCAGTTTATTATCCATCTCACCTTATGCAGGATAGAAATGCACTGCTTGTTAGGTCCTAGGAAGACATGTTGCGGGTGCCTTTCAACTTCGACGGCGTGGAAACGTCAGAGGGGACTGTGGGGGATCGATGGTGGCTGGTAGTAGGGATGGTTGGCGCTGGATGGGTTCCGGTCACTAGGAGCACCTTGTCAATTGAAGTGACGGCACGATTCAATGGAGGTGGTGTGTGGTTTACCAGATCGACTGAAGCTGGACTATCCTGGTTCGTTTCTTTTCCCCCTTTCCCGTCTTTTCATGGTGCGACGGATTTGGACGATGAGGATGGAGGTGGAGGTGGAATGGAGAGGATTTTCCAGCATACATGAACTAAGAGGACAGTTTGGTGATGACCCCACCCCATTGATCGTCGGCTACGTTATTCATGAGAGAAGCTTTTTTTACCGGATAGCTGGATCATGAATAGTGTTTCAAAATTTGGCCGGATTGGAATTTCTTCTATAACTACTGCCAGTAAGTACCAAGTAATGCTAGTTATATCGCATGCGACCCTTGGATTGACCTACAAGAGACTTGTCCACTTTGGAAGTCTCGCTGGATCTTGTCAATCGCCTAGCTGCCACTGCTGGTAGTGGTGCCTCACCATATCCATAGGCAACCTAACGTTCAATTATTGCCATTACTTCGCAATAGGTTTTGAGTAGGTTTGTCATGCCATCACCATGGCAGGTTTGATGTAGGCCATCTCGCCCGCCTGCCCGATTCCACGTATTCTCACCCGTCTTGTTGAGTTGCTTACAGACCCTGTCCACCATCCCTCCCATCGCTACTGACTGGTATCTCTTTTCTCTTTATCAACACGAACCATCTATTCACGTTGCATGACCAGGTGTAGCCGGGCACTCTGATGCTGGTCTGTACGAGCTTCGTCGAAGTGGGGTGTGACTGGAGTTTCGTCTACGCCGGTATGCAAACCATACTCTCCTTCGCCACGTGCATTTCTACAAATGACCATTTGGCTGTGACACGAAGACGACGGAAGACGAACTGGTGATGTAGACGTGTAGTGACATTCATTCAGGGTTTCTAGCAGGTGAACGTGGACAATGTTCAACTTAACGGTCAAACGATTCTGAGCAATCTCAACGTCGTCATCGACACTGATACCACTTTTATCATTGGTCCTCCTTCGAACGTTTCAACGCTGTATAATGCCATTAGTGGTATGGCTGGCCCTTTTGGACAAGGTTACTATACTTGTAAGTCCGGATCAGCTTGCCAGCTTCGGCTTTGTTGACACTTTGTAATCCCATATGATTCCTTCCCGGCAATTAGCCTTACATTTGGCGGTACATCATTCTGAAGGAAATGTGCACTCGATCGAATAGGGGCGCGCGACTAGTACGAACAGCTCAGTCGTGCGCGTGATGCAACGGACTATATATTCACCTAGTACGAACAACTAGGTACGAGTAAGTATCGAGTAAGTAATGTGAAGGTTAGTAGCTCACCTCAGTCGTGCGCGTGATGCAACGGACTGAGGCGTTCGAGTACGAAAAGGTACATCTTATATACGAAAGAATCTGTACTAGCTAAAAGGGAATATCAGGAGCCTGACGAGCTCCGAGTACGC